>JZKD02S2163296.1:11441-42966 GCA_000966675.3 Picea glauca
AGGGATGCCCGAAGAAGGGGTAGGCCAGCAGGTAATGCTGAGATAGAGTGAGAGATGAGAGATGTCCGAGCCAAACTTGAAGAAATAGAGACCACCCAGAGACGTGGTGCTGGTGTAGAAGAGTTCAGTGATCCTGAGATTGAAGAGGAAGCTAGACACGATGCTGAAGAAGTCACGACAGAGGATGCCTCAACCGAAATACTGATTAGAGCCATTTTGAGGATGAGCTCGAAGACGAAGATGGACATTCCCATCTACGAGGGAAGTCTAGATGCAGAGGAATTTCTAGATTGGATCCGAGCATTGGATACATACTTCGATTATGAAGATATCGAAGAAGACAAGAAAATAAGGCATGTTATTACCAAGCTGAAGGGACATGCGGCCTTATGGTGGGACGAGATGCAGGTAGATAGGCGTTCCAAAGGCAAACAAAATATCAAAAGCTAGGAAAGGATGATCGCCAAGATGAAGGCGAAGTTCATTCTGAGGGATTACCAGATCACTCTGTTCAAGCGCATGCAAAACCTGAGATAGAAGTTGATGACGGTGAAGGAGTACACCGGGGAATTCTATAGGCTCAATATTCGAGTTGGTCATCGAGAGAGTGATGACGAAAAGGTGGCAAGATACCTGAATGGTCTTAGGTATGACATTCAGGATGAATTGAGCATGGTCACCATCCGAACAGTTGAGGAAGCGTACCATATGGATTTGAAAGATGAGGAGAAGCTGAGCCGCAAGCAGGGACAACGAGGGCGAGGCAGAAGCCAGACCAGAGGCAAGAAAGTCGCCCAGGAGAAAACTCAGAAACCCAAGGAGGATTGGAAGAGAACTCATGGAAAGGCTCAGAGAGGTGGAACCTCACAGTAGAGGCAACAAATTTATGAGCTGAGGAGGCAACAAGGTGATCAACAAGGAGGATATGTTGATGCCAACACTTTTCCTCGTACCTGAGGTAGAGGAAGAGGCCGTGGAGGAGTTATCACATGTTTTACATGTGGGAAAGATGGACATAAAGCCATTGATTGTGCAGACAGGAAGGTGGATAGAGGAAACACTCATGTTGCTGAGGTGCAAAGGCATGATGCCGAAGATGAAGACGCTGGAAGTGGGAAGTCACTGACAGTGCATAAAGTTCTCTTGAAACCTGAGAAAGAGGTGGAGGACACAGCGCAAAGATGCAGACTGTTCCGGACGACTTGGAAGACCAAGGGCTGGAAATGCAAGGTCAAATTGGACAGTGGAAGCACTGATAATCTCGTCTCAACCGAGATGGTGGAGAAGCTGGAGCTGAAAACAAACAAACACCCGAGTCCATACAAAGTGTCATGGTTGCAAAAAGGACACCAGGTATGTGTTACAAAGAAATGCTTGGTCAATTTTAAAATGGGTGAATATAGGGATGAAATCCTGTGTGATGTCATTCCCATGGATGTCTGTCATGTTTTATTGGGTAGACCTTGGCAGTATGACCGACATGTTGTTCATGATGGGAGGATGAACACCTATACCTTGGAGAAGGATGGGAAATCACATACCTTGCATCCGGTAAAGGATAAGGAAGTGAAGCTGGAAGTGAGCAGTGCCATACTTCTCATGAGTGGGAAGGAACTTCTCACAAAGCTGGAGAAGGATGAGAATCCGCAATTCTTTGTTTTCAGGAATCCGAGAATTGTCCTGACAAGCACAAGAGTGGATGACTTACTGAATGAGATTCAGGAACTGCTTGGAGAGTTTGTTGATATCATCGTGGACGAACTACCTCGTTCGTTGCCACCGATGAGGAGTGTGAGTCACCACATTGACCTCATACCCAGAGCAAGTGTACCAAATAAAGCAGCGTACAGGTTGACACCTCAGTAGAATGAGGAAGTCAAAAGGCAGGTACAGGATCTACAGGATAAGGGACTAGTCAGGGAGAGTCTGAGTCCATGTGTCGTTCCAACGGTACTAAGTCCAAAGAAGGATGGAGGCTGGAGAATGTGTACAGACTCTAGGGCGATAAATAAGATTACCATCAGGTACAGGTTTCCACTGCCAAGAATGGACGACTTGATGGATTGCCTGAGTGGGGAAAATTACTTTTCCAAGATAGATCTCAAGAGCGGATATCATTAGATCCGGATGAGAGAGGGAGATGAGTGGAAGAAAGAATTCAAAAAAAATGAGGGTTTGTACGAATGGTTCGTCATGCCGTTTGGGTTGACAAACGAGCCAAGCACTTTTATGAGACTGATGAATGAAGTCCTACGGGAGTTCATTGGAAGATTTGTGGTCGTATACCTGGATGATATTTTAATTTTCAGCAAGACAAAGGATGAACACTTAAGGCATTTGGCCATTGTGATGAGAAGACTGCAGCAGGAGAAACTGTTGATCAATTTGAAGAAGTGTTCCTTCATGCAGATAGAACTCATTTATTTGGGCTTTGTAATCTCGGCAAATGAGTTGAAGATGGATCCTGAGAAGGTTGAAGTAATCAGGAATTGGCCATCGCCAAGGAATTTTTTTGAGGTAAGGAGCTTTCACGGGTTGGCAAGCTTCTACAGAAAATTCATTCGGAATTTTAGTGGAATCAGTGCCGCAATGATGGACACTGTGAAGAAGCGCCATAAAATTTTTCAGTGGACAGCCGAGGCTGAAAGGAGCTTCAATTTGTTGAAGCGAAAGATAACTGAGAGACTAGTGTTAGTGTTGCCATATTTTTAGAAAACCTTCCAAGTGAAGTGTGATGCCAGTGGGTATGTTGTTGGAGGGGTTTTAAGTCAGGATGACAGGCTTGTTGCATATTACAGCGAGAAGCTGGATGATGCAAAACTGAAGTACTCCACATATGATAAAGAATTCTATGCCATTATCCAGGCATTGAAAAAGTGGAGGCATTATCTCATACCCAAGGAATTTGTTCTGTACAGTGATAATCATGCCTTACAGTTCGTAAGTCAGTAGGAGAAGCTGAACCAGAAGCATGCGAAGTGGGTGGAATACATGCAGAATTTCACCTTTGTCATAAAGCACATTTCGGGGACTGCTAATAAGGTAGCTGACGCCTTGAGTCGAAAATGTCTATTGCTGCAGGAATTCAGGGTCAAGACTTTGGGTTTTGAAAACCTCAAGGATATGTATGTAGGAGATGTTGATTTCGAGGAAGCTTATGAAGCAGCCGAGAATTCGGTGCTCAGAGATAGGAGCCCGTGGATAGATTTCTTGATACAGGATGGATTTCTATTCAAGGGAAATCAATTGTGCATTCCAGATTGCTCTATGAGAGAGAATTTGGTACGAGAAAAGCACAGTGGTGGACTAGCAGGTCATTTCGGGCATGAAAAAACATTCGCCAAGCTGAGCGAATCGTATTTTTGGCCAGGTATGTGCGCAGATGTGAAGAGATTTGTTGACCAATGCAGAATTTGTCAACACGCGAAGGGCAGAAAATAGAACACGGGGTTATATCAGTCGTTGCCTATACCCGAAAGGCCATGGGAAGCCATTAGCATGGACTTTGTGTTGGGTTTACCAAGAACACAACGAGGAGTTGATTCCATCTTTGTTGTGGTGGATAGATTCTCGAAGATGGCACATTTCATTCCGTGTCATAAGACTAGCGATGCAACCCACATCGCCAATTTATTTTTCAAAGAGATTGTCTGATTGCATGGATTACCGAGAAGCATAGTCTCGGATCGGGATACCAAGTTCATAGGTCATTTTTGGAGGACGTTGTGGAAGAAGTTGGGGACTGACTTAGCATTCAGTTCTGCTTACCATCTGCAGACAGATGGGTAGACCGAAGTGGTCAACAGGAGCTTAGGGGATCTGTTAAGAAGTCTGGTGACGGAGCATCACACTAGTTGGGATCAACTCCTACCATAGGCAAAGTTTGTGTACAACGATTCTGTGAATCGGAGTACAGGTAAGAGCCCATTTAAAATTTTGTATGGGACACAGCCGAGGGGAGTTTCTGAGCTCAAGGAGTCAGAACCGGATGAGACTAGCAGCGCGAGGGCTGAAGAATTTGCTGAAGCAATGCAAGAACTTCACACACAGGTGAAGCAGCGACTGCAAAAGTCCAATCAAGAGTACAAGCGTAGAGCCGATCAGAAAAAAAGGAAACTTCAGTTTGAAGTTGGGGACATGGTTCTGGCACACCTGAGGAAAGGAAGGTTCCCTAGGGGAACATATAACAAGCTCAAGATGAAGAAAATTGGGCCATGCCAAATCCTGAAGAAATTCGGGGAAAATGCATATGAGCTTGAGTTGCCAGAGGGCATTGGGATATCTTCGATTTTCAACGTTTCAGATTTATACCCATACAGGGCCAAGGAAGCAGACACTGGAACTGAGGAATCAGTGATTCAGTGGCAGAAACAATTGCCAGTTGCACATAAGCCGCGGATGGAGTGCATACTAGATAAACGAACAGGCAAGAAGACTAGGAGGAAGCAGTATTTTGAATACCTGGTAAAATGGACAAATCACCCAGTGGAGGATGCTAGTTGGGAAACAGAGGCAGAGATCCAGAAGCATGGGCACACTGTGCAGGAGATCATGGACAGGATCCCATGAAATATTTCGAGCCGAGGAGTATGATGCAGGAGCATCTATGACGTCAGGATGCGAGCCAGCGTGGAGGAAAGAAAAGAATAGATGGACAACACCCGCGCATACCTTTCTTTTTTGAATTTCTTTGAAAATATTGTTGCATCGTCGTTTGAATGAATACATTCATATGAAGCGCACTTGAAATGTAATGTAGATAAGAAGGCATTTAACAATTTTAAATGCTGGTAGATAGGGTTAGCTGTAGATTAGACAGTTTCATTTTCCAGGAGGGAAAATGAATATAGGCACCCTCCTTGTGTAATTGATTTATTATTCAGCATTAGATAGAGGAGCAATAGGAGAGCAACATAGAGAACTGGCAAAGAACTCCCATGTACAGACATTGAATTAATAGGAAAGCTTTGATTCAATCTCATGGAGGTGTTTGATCTCTGTGTATTGTTGATATTATGCTGTTGCATACTTGCTTCTTTTTATGCTTATCTTCTATACGCTTCTTATGTGATTGCATATCAGGTTCAAAACCTGAGAGAATGAGTGAATGAGTTTCAATTGTTTCTCTGTTTGAGCCAGGAGATTCCTGCATAGAGTGTAGTCGAATTCCTCCGCATAGAGTGTGTTGAGGAGGCTCTACAGTTAGACTCTCATTCTCGTTCAACCCAGAGTTGATTTGGATTATTCGAGCTATGAAGGTGATTGCAGGTCGAACTAAACTTCTAGTAGCAAGTCTGGGAAGGGAAAGGTCGGGTTACTGTGACTGCGAGCGCATAGAACCTGGAAATCTTCAGCATCGTTGAGGGTTGGAGAAGGTCAAGGTCGAGCAGAGGGAGCATGTTCGAGGGAGCTCTGAAAGAGTCATAGTTGTAGAAACTCAAGAGGGATAGCGCCTGTGCTTCTCGGTGGAAGAAGGCCCCAGTGAAGTTCATACAGAACGAAGGTGGTAAAGCGGAGAACTCTTCAAGAGGAAGAGAATCGACGACTTGAAATTGTCGAGTAGATCTTCGAAACCCCGTAGACAGTCAGATCGCGGAGGAGCTGCGAGGGAATTAACTCGCAAGCGCATGGAGGAGTCCGTTTGCCATTTCATATCGGCATATCGGGGTTGGCAAGTGCAAGAGTTGCATGCACGTTGAAATCGCGAGTCGTGATTTCCCGATTTAGCCGGAGTCATCGATTAAGGCAGGGACGCATGGCATTGGATCCCAGGAGAGTCGGGGTTTGACGCTCGGTGATTACAACAATAGGAACTTTGCGTCGTGGATTCGTGATCTGCGAAATCCCGAAGTGATGTGACCACGGGGGACCCCAAGGAACGAGTGGAGGACAGGTGGCGTGGTCACGAAGAATCGACGCCTCGGCACTCAGGGTTTGTAAGCACAAAAGGTCTACCTCGCGGATAGAATTTTCCCGAGAGGAAAATCCCCGACACGGAGCGTTGACTGATGACCCGTCGACATTCGGGACTCGGCGCTTGAGGGGCACGAGATAGGGTTACGAGCCTCGCGATATCGCGAGACTCGATCTCCCGATACGCGAAAGGGAGATTGCTGAGAGAACTGTGGGTAAAAGACTCCCGAGGGAGTCAGAAGAGCATTGAATCTTCAGGTCGAGTTGTAAAAGGTCCTGGAGGAGCAACTTGATCGGTGATGGGTAGGTTGCGTCACTTATTTTTAACAAAAAAAATCTAAATCAATCTAGATTAATCAGAAAAATAACCATAGAATCATAACTAAGATAAAAAAAAAAAAAACTTACCATTCAACTAAAAACTAAATTCGAACCACAAAATCTCAAAGTTGATCAAAGCCTTGACACAATTAGCGATTTTTATTATGACATTGCCTGTCCTTTTCAAATGTCTTCCTTGCCTTTGTGCACTGATCTTGAGCTCACGGTTTTCATTTTTTAATGAGTCACTTTGAGTTGTAAGAGTATTAATATTTTCTTGAAGGACGGGGAAGTCTGTGTAATATTGACCTATCAAATATAAACATACTTCATAGTGTACAATAGGGGAAATCGGTAGAGGATGCGCATGACTATGTGTTAAAACACTACCACCATCCACTATCAGCCTTTGGTTGAGTTTTATTCCTGTAAAATCCTTATTACCTCTCAGGCACGGTGGGAGGTTATCCACATAGTCGAATTGTTGACTGTTTGTAAGGGTTTCCACTAGGGGATTTGATGTTAAGATTAGGGTAGACAACTTGTTCACACTCAAGAATTTAAATAATCTTGGGGCTGACATCTCATTGCTCACACAAAGACTGATCAAGCATTGCCCTTTCATAAGGGTTTTTACACAAGAAATTTGGCTTGCCACTTGAGGAAATAAGAGGCTTCTCTATCAGAGATTTATCCAAAACTGTAGGAATGTCTGTGATAGAACTCAATTGTTTTCTATAGATCTTCAAATCCACAGAGAGGAAATGAAAATAAAGAAAATTTAAATGCAACAGATTTTCTGAGAAAATGTTGTCCAAAAAATGAAACGTACCTGTGAAATGAAATTGTTTCTGAAGAATCTACCCACAATGAAGGTAAATGGGCCCATTTCCGTTATGGGTTTTCAAGTTTTTGATCTAATTCGTCATGGTTTGCTCAGAAATGCTCTCGCAAAAAAGTGTCTCTGGAAGGCAAAAATGGGACAGAACAGAATGTAACAAGAGCGAGTCAAAACAACTCTGGGTTTTGATGGTAGTGGTAGGAGGTAATCCTGAGCTAAAACGATGGAAACAAAACTAGGAACACATCAGGGAAACCATAACATAATCAATGGGGGTTTCAATCATGAAATTTGGGTGTTTCTGGTAATGAATGTTTAGAGTACAGAGCATGGCTCAAGACCCTAGCTCGTAATGAGAGGCCTTTCAGATCAATCTTCCAACTAAAACGACGTACAGGGAACGATCCCGGTATGTTAAATTCCCATGTTATGTGATGAGTGTGTTCGATTTTCAAAGGTTAGGAATGGATGCATTTTTACAATCCAAATGCAAATCAAAAATTTAAAATCAAAGTTGATTTACCAAGAATTTTAAATGAACAAGCCTATAGTCCAAACGCCAATTGATTCTTGGTATAATTACAAAGGATAAAAGATATAAGCTTACAATCCAAGAGAAACTCAAAATAAGTGTTTCATTGATATATGATAAGCTCAAAGAAAAACAACATTCATCAAAAGAGGTGTAAGCACATTGACCCTTTTAAATACCAAGACTCCGACAAAATTGCAATACGATTTTCAGTTTTAATGCTTCATTCATGATTTCAATCATGAATGAAGCATGGAAGCACATGATAAAAATAAATAGGAACAATCAAAACATTCTTTTTACAACCGAATAGTCACCTTCAAATAGAAATATTTACAGAAGGAGGTGTTGGCATCTACAAGAATTTCCATTTATCACTTTAAAAGGAAAAAAATATGTAGGGTTGCCAACAAAGCCTAAGAAGGAAAAAATTAAACACAACATCCTCTTGGATTCAAATTTCAAGGAAGCTAAAAGAAATCATAACAGTACCATAATCAAACATTTATCATAATACAGTTACAACAATCCATGTGAATCAATCAAACATTAACTCTCTTAGTATCAGAGGAAAATAAGATGGAGTAAGGAAGCTGACTTAGATTAACGAAGATGTTTCAAAAACAAATACATAACCAGAGCACTAGTTGTTCTCAATCAAAATATTACAATTGCAGATAGCCTAGCTCAACCATTCGACCTTGAAAAAATATCAAAACTGAGTATATATACTTAGAACTGCTGCAACTACTAGGAGCATGATGGGACCACTTCATTAAAAATTTTTAGTCGGTGCCTACTTTCTCATACTGTGCAAGCCTCCTCATGTCAGATGTGAACCAGATGCAATTATGTTCTTTACAGGAAAATCTATCCATAAGGAAGATTTGGATTGACAATCTACCTTCATGGTCGCTCTAAGCGTTCTTTCCATTTATGGAGTGAGTTGAAGTTTCAACCACCACTCCCATTTCCATTAACTTCCTTCATAAATATTGGGACGAGGCTTGACACCCATGAATGTTCCAGGCAGTGCCCACAACTTCTTCGAGTCAATCCCAACTCCTAGAGGCCATGCAGATCTTCTTTTGTGACCAAATACGGGCGCTTTCGGCCTTTCAAACTTCAAACTGTATTTTCCCCAAGAAAAATCTTCGGAGCTAAGGATATGATGATGCGTGCCTCCTAGATTAGGACGGTCGAGATCCACTTGAGGCCTCCAAGCTCTGGGAAAATACAAACTCAAATCTCTCTTACCTTATGTGCTTTTACCCAGAGCTATCTATCTACTGATGTGTGTCTTATTTAATCAATTGTCCTTCTCCCGCTTTGGGACTTTGACCCCTTCAACCAGATCAACAACCCTTCTTCTCCCTCCTCAATCAACGATCAAGATTTCCTTCAGGTCTTCGAGACTTTGTAATGTTTAAATCCCACAATTCCTCGGAGCGCGAAACTCAAAAGTGAGAGATCTGCCTCCACGCGACTTCAGATTTTGATGGCTCAACTTATTTCGGGAGTTTGATCTTCAACACTTTTGGAATTCCACACACTTCTCACTTTAAAACTCCCGAAGCTTATTTCCCCGAACACTTGGATCAACTGCCACTTGTCCCTTTAAAAATCAACGACTCATGCTCTCTTCAAGCCTTTTACTCCAACACTATACTTTGCACAACTTTTAAGATTCTGAATGCCTGCGAGCTGCTAATATGAACTCCACATGGAATTCTTGCCATTGAAAGTTGAAACTGCCTTAGCTTGATTCAGGTCCAGAACAAACCGCTCTGAGCGTTGCGCTTTGATCCCGCGGCTGCGGCCTCTGTAAGAAAAGAATTGGACCACTGGATAGGGGGTGGGAAAACAGGGAGGCCGTGGCACTTTAAATACAGAGGGGGGAAAATGAAAATGATTTTACAAGACGAAGGGGAAAAAACATAAGGATTGGTCTGCGAAAGAAGAGAGAGAAGGAAAATCACGGACTTAGGTAGAAACCACAACCCCACAAGACTCTGACAGGTTTGTGTGATAACATAAGGAGATAAACATCAACAAATTATTATTTTCTAGTGGATGTGGGACACCTATTCACTCATGTGTAGAGCTCTCTCAAGCAAGTTATTTTCATTCTATTTTTAGGAGGTTTGTTCCACAAATGAAGGCAATAGTTTAGCTAATCCTGGGCATTGAGTTCACCAGCTCCAGATTTTTGGGAAAACCAATCAAGATTGATATCTTAGTTAGTTGGTTCTAGGGATGAGAGATCCATAGGGGTAGTTTAGTTGTATGAGCTGCAATGTAAGCCTGAGGGAGGATTTCTCTTGCAATATTTTAATCAGATATTCCTAAAATTTAAATTATCAATATGTGTATCTTTTGTTTCTTGTCTCCTCAGCTTTTATTTCTTCTTAAATGAGTTGCAATAGTTGAAGATCAACTCTTGCACATGAATGAGAGAATCATAAACTAATGAAGGATTCGTTGCATCTGAATTTGATTCATTTGTCTCATTTAAGTTATGTTTTTCTGTTCATTCTCAGGAAATATTTATGTTGAATGGATATTAAATCTCTTGCACATGAATGACATGAATGAGAGAATCATAAAGTAATGAAGGATTCATTGCATCTAACTTTGATTCATTTGTCTCATTTAATTTTTTCTATTCATTCTCAGGAAATATTTATGTTTAATGGATATTCAATCTCATGAATGTATAAATGATTTAGGATAGGTCTTATTGTTATTCATATATTTTTCCTAATTCTTATACCTTCCATAACAAAAAATATTTTGTCTGGTATTTGGATTGATTGCCTCTGGTTTCTAATGTTTGTAAAGGAATCCATGCCCAATGGTAGCTCATTGATCTACAATTTTTTTTTGTCTTCCCTTTCTCAATTAGTCTAGCTGATCCACCTACCAAACTCAAGCATAAATTCAATTCCAAATATTCAAATGGGTACTAGGCTTACCCTAGTAATAGTCTAAGGGTGAATCCTCATGCTGACACTGTCCATATCTCTCTTTCTCAACTCGACTCATCTTGACAGAGCTCCTAGTCACTTATTGGCCCGACTGAGAGTCAATGAATTGATTGCACACCACCTTTTATTTTCCCTAATGACTTAACATTGGAGCCTACTCAACTAGAGATTGTTTCAATGTCCTCTTAGCCTTGCTCGACTATAATTCAATCCCATCGACTATATTATTCTCTTAACAAATCAAATCGACATGTACATACCATGTTGATCTACGAATCAACCATAAAATCCTTGCTAGGTTATTTCATTTCTCTTTATTGATGGTTGACTAAGCACGAAATTGGTGATGACCGAAAATTCGTTGAACCCACCTTCATTTCTAACTAGAGGGATATCTCTTTGTGTATCAAATTTATAGAATATCATCTCTATCATCCACAAACTCACTAGCTTCCACGCCCCAGCTCTCTACGACGTCAACTAGATTATGTAGTCAACCTATTGTTTCCTTTATTGTTTCCAACCAAAGGAGGGTTATGTTGATCCATTGATTCATGCCACATTTCATTATTCCATTTTTTGGCTTGATTTGTTGAGCATATTGTTATTGGAGATTGAATACATGAAGATCAACTTACAAGATTTTTTTTTTATCTTTGATTGATGTCAAATCACTCCTATGGTTGTATTACTCTTCGAAGTCGACCCATTCACTTTTTTTTCTTCATATTTTTCATGTTCGCATTCAACTTTTTTTCTTAAGGGGATTTTGTCACAAATTAGATCAAAATTGTATCTTTGTCCTTTTTGGGTTCCACTAGCCTAGTATAAGTCGATTGGTGCATGATTGTTTTGCTAACTTATTACTGTGAAAAAATTACAACTTTGAATTGTTATTTTGCACATTATTAACATTATGGACATTTTCTAACCAATCTTGATGAATCCTAGAATGATAGTATATCTAAAGCTGGGTAAAGGATTATAGGAAATCTATGAGCAAAAATTTGTTGATCAACTTAGGCAATAATTCATTACATTGAAGTCTATCACTTCCTTGTTGCAGAAAGAGAATACAAGACTAAAGAATCAATTTATGAATAAAGATAACATGTTCTATACTTCCTTAGACGAGAAACCCGGGAGGGTTTATTCACTAGAAATAACACTAGAATCCTTTTTCAAGAATCTTGTAGATGAATTTCAAGACAAGGATGACCTTCTTGAAGATTTGCAGGAAGAAGTTCAATATCTCCCTCACTAAGAAAATGTTTCCATGGAAGTGGAAATCTATGAGATGGAGGAAACAAATACCCAACTGATTTGTAAAGTTTACCACTTACAAGCCTTTATTGATGAGCTTCGTACATAGGATGATCCTATTCAATTATATAACAATTGTTTGTTTGATCAATATCAAACTTTGAAAGAAGATTATGATTCCTTGTTTCTACAGTTGAGTGAGAAGAATGGCATTATTCAGGGATTACATGACTGGAAATATAACCTTGAATATGAAGTTCAATGACTGTATAATTTTGAGAAGAAGATTGTTTTTGTTGGGCTACCGTGATCACCTATTTATTCTTCACCGAGCTTAATTATCTTTGTAAGAAACATGTTGATTTATGCACTACAAGATCATATGTTTCTTTTACTACTAACATTGATGTTTCTCCTATTTTTCATAAAAACACAACAGGTATAAGGTTTTGACTACTGAACAAGATGGGATATACTAGAGGAGGAGTGGGGAAGAATGGATAGGGTATTATTGTTCCTATTACCTCTATGATGAAGTCACCTCAAATAGGTCTTGGATATTATGTTGTTGTCTTCTCCCTTCCTACACCTAGCCTTGTTGTACCAAGGGAATTTTTATTTGTGGTAGGTGGATTTCAAACAAACTTGCTAGAAGAGCAACCTATTGTTGATTATGTTGAACCAATTGATGAGTTTCATATTCCTAACATTCCATAATTTTAGAATATTGTTACAGATGGCATTGTTGTTGATACACTAGGTTTTTCTACTCCTGCAAGTGAACTAGAATCTGATCCTACATCCTTTGATTATCCAACACAAAAATCTATTCCTTATCATTATACTCATCATTAAAATCAAACGAATGGAAATCATGCTTTTAGATCTTTACAAAAGAGACATGAAAGGCATAATTATTGACTAGTGTCATCTGTGAGGATAGATTGTGGTTGGATTGATGGATGGTCATGGAATCATTTGACCATATGTTTTCAGAGTTCATATAATTATTTATCATCCACTGTACAATTATGCAACGTTACTCTTACTTACTAATGGTTTTATTGGTAGTGGTCGACCAAGGATTGACCCGACATGAGAGGTAATTGAACTTTCAGTTGGGGAATTTATCTATTAAGTTTTGAATGGAGTATTTTTCAACTAGAGCTTCAACTAGATATTGTTAATCGACTAATGAGAAATGTTGTTGATACTTATAGAACCCCTCACTTTTTTTAATGGGGGGAGTACTTGAAGTAGTTGATACATAAAACAAACTAAAGTCTTCTTTTTGACTCATCTTTTTCTTATTGAATTGACTTGGATTTTCTAAGACTGATTGAAGCATGTTCCACTATGTTGTTGGGAGATGTACTACTTCTTATTGTACCTAATACATAGACTATTTGGATTGATAGAGACTATTTTATTGATAGAGATTGTTTAACTTGGTGTGTTTCTTGTCTAGTTGAATGATTGAATGACCTCTATTGTCTTTTTGTCTAGTCAACTTACTGACTAGCACTGTGTTTTGGACAAAATTTTTGCAACAAGTTTGTAATGGATGACTTCATTTTTTTCATTGATCAACATTTACGGTGACAATGTTTAGAATTCTTCAAGAGTGTTTTTGTACCATGTTTTATAATCTTTTGAAGTCAAATCAAATTCGAGGGGGGAAGTTGTGTGCTATGTAATTTGTTTCCTCCAAGTTGAGTTTATGGGGGAGTGTTGGAACATTTGTTCCTTACTAAACCTCACCTTTTTTAATTAAGGGATTTTACCAATTCTTGGGCCAAAATTTTGACTAAAATAATGTTTGACCATGTTCACATTCAGATTCCAGATCTATGTTTTATGGATAGGTACACATGTTGTGATTTATGATTGGTTGGGTTGGTCCATGACCAAACCTATTTAAATATGATCGCTCGGATTGGTATATCATCTTTAGATAATGAATATCATTTGTGATTCAGTGCAACAATGTCTTTAGACACCACCACATCTTTCGGATACTTTACTCTCCTCTATAGTTATTTGTCTGTCCCAACAACTGTATCAAAAATTATTGAAAATCATTCAAGGATCAAGAGAGGATGGATTAGGGATGCTACCTCATAACTCCAATGATGCACATAACTAGAGAAACCTTCCCAATGGGTACATACCCTATAACTGAGAAATTTCTAGCTTAGTAAACAAGAACTTAACAATGTCTAGCTCAGTCAAAAAGAACTCAACAATGTCTAGCTCAGTCAACAACAACTCAACAATTCCCAACACTTAAGGGAACCATCTCCTCATTTTCAATAGTGTTACTTAATAGTTATTGATGTGTGGAATATAGTTACATTTTTCCACCCTTCACACTCCATCCATGAGTTTTTTCATATTTATTTCTCAACCTTGGGTTGTGTGCATGTTGAGCGACCCATTGTATTCCTTTATGAGTTCCATTTAGATAACATAATAGATGAAGCCATTTTTTTTTGAATATTTATATTCTATTGTCCACTTTATTTTTATGTTTGTTTCTTTTTAGGACATCCTTGAACTAAATAAAAAAACATTTGTGCATGGATTCATTGATGCACACACTATTTATGAACTTGTAAATAAGAAAATTAATATCATGCCTACTACAGGATACATGATCTTGGGAAATTTCCAAAATAAGTGTTTACATGAAATGAGTTTTCCATCATCCTTCTATGGAAATAAACATCCATGTGATATGTTCAATATCTTAACATATCAAAATATTTTTCAATGGGAGGTCTTGCACACGAATTATGAGTTTTCTTACAATACAATCAACTTATTCTATAAAGGAATTTGGATCATCATAAACCAAGTGTTCAATCATATAAGGATTGGGATAAGAAAAGGGCAATTAAAATGAAGAAAACTAGTTGCAAAATACATTGAATAAAAAAAAATTATATTTCATTCTTAAATTTGACATTGGGTACATGGATTTAAGAACCATTCATACATCATTAGACTACTACCAACAAATGCACAAAACATTATATGCAGTGATTCAACAACTATCCCCACCTACATTCTTTATGTCCTTTAGTAGCATATATAATATTTGGAATCCTTTAATGAGTGCATTAAGGAATATAATACCAAACACAACAAAAACTTGTGAAAATTAATTAGAGTCGAATGATCCCCACTCATTAATTAGAAATGATCCTGTGAATTTTTCACGCTTATGTAGAGGTAGGATGGATGCATTATACCAATTAATATCTAATGATCACAAGTACTATGGATACATTGAGGACTAGTTCTACGTCACAGAGTTTCAAAACAAAAAAAGTGAGCATGAGCATGGATTATTATGGATAAAGTATGCACTAGTATGTGGTAAAGAAACAAACACTAACATTGAAAATTTTGTAGACAAATACTTGCCCATTGATTCATCACTTCTTACAGGTGAATTTAAAATGATCCAACATCATCATCGCACAATAATATGTAGGAAACACAAAATTCCAATTGCAGATTCAATTTTCGAATTCCACCAATTAAGACAATGAAAATACTTAAACCTCTTCAATTTCTCACAACAATAGAATAAAAACAAATGAAAAGGTAATATTTGACACAATAAAAGATGATAGGTTTGATGAAACCCATACATTTGATATCTTTATAAATAGCATTGGCTTAACAACCAATGAGTACATGCATGCTATTTAATGTACCGTAACTAAAACCACGATATTACTACAAATAAAACAAGCTGACATGTGGAAAAATAGATTTGCATGGAACATTCTATCAATTTGGATTTCAAACATCGACTCTTGATTTGTACTCAACTCATACGAAGCTGCAATGTATTGCATTTCCTACATGAAAAAAGAGGATAACAAATTACATTGACTTTTAGAATCAAAAGAGAAAATCATATGAAAACAAAATCTAATATTATGCATACCATCAATAGTCTTAGAAAGGCTATAATGGACATGCAACAAATGTATGAACAACAAGATGTGCATATTCATGAGGATGCATTTTCATTAATACTTCTTCCATGGAGCAATGTGTATTTGTTCTTAAAAAAAAGGACTTTGAATGTGAACCAGATGAATTCGAAGATATAATGTGACCATCAATAATTGAATACTATATTTTGCACCCTACAACTATCGATGCTCTATGCCTAAAAAAAATTGCATTTAGTTATTGACGCAGACGTCAACCAGGCACGTCCACGCTTACTAGGACCTTCCTTTAGTCAGGCCCAAAGAGTTAAATTACTCTTCAACCCCCCCCTGTCGGGAGTTCTCGATACCCACATAACTCTTCTTCTCTGCGATCTCCCCTCGTCTTATCGAGAAATCGGATTTTGCATTATCGTGAACCTCGTGGGCATGGTTCTCATGCTCTCCAAAACCCCGAAACTCGATGGGTCTCAATGCAATGCTTTCCATTCCTGTTGGGGATTTCCCTATCGGGAAATCGGCATATACAATGTCGCAGTTCACAGCACCATGAATCTCTGAACCCCAAACTCCGATATGAACATGCAATCTCTCCTTGCCACGTCGTCTCCTCTCTCTGTTCTATCGGGAATCGCGTGATCGCGATTTCAAAGGTCGCAATCCCTTAACACTGAAAAATACCGAATGTCGAACTCCGACTTCCCGGGATCCCGCGCCACGTGTCCCCGTAGCGATCAATGACTCCAGCTGTGTTGGGGAATCGCTAATCGTGATTTCAAAAAGTATGAAACTCCTACCTCCACAAACCTCGATAAATCGGATCCTAATGGCCCTTGTTTCCTTCTTGCACCTAAAGGGCTAAATCCCGTGAAAATTCTCCTAGATCGGACGGTCGGTGGGACTTCGCGAGGCTCCTCTACGAGACCTGACCGTCGATTCCTCCTCCTTAAGGATTTCTTCCGCTCTAAATCTCCTTCCTATTCGAACCTTCTCCTGGGTCCTTCTCCATGGTATCATGAAGGAACTATCCCTCCGGAGCTTGTCAACTATGATTCCTTCAGAGCATTTGTACACACTTCTCATGCTCAATTCTTCAACAACTTCCATGTGTTGAGTCTTTCAGACTCTATGCACATACAACCACAGTAGTCTCTGCCTTCTTTTGCTCAGGTTAGCCACTGAGACTTCAAGTTCAGTCTGCACTTCTCCTGCACGACTCTACCAACCCACACCAACTTTTGGGTGAATGAGAATAAGGGTTTAACTGTCGGGCCTCATCAACGCATTCTATGCGGATGAATTCGACTGCACTTTATGCAGGAATCTCCCGGCTCAGACAGAGAAACAATTGAAACTCATTCCCTTCTCTCTCTCTCTCATACTTCAATTTAAAACACTGAAATCACCTACATAGCATATTCAAAGCAAATTCATGACCAGAGAGAAAACATTCCTGAGCACATAAACAACATACATAGAGAAACAACACCAGCCATGAAATTGAATCAAAGACTCTCTTCTATTAATTCAAAAACATTTGTACATGGGTGTTCTTCAAAATTCTCTGCCTTCTCTCTCTTCTTGCTCCTGAATGAATGCTTTTGGATGGACAATAATCCCTACAATGTACAAAGGAGGGTATCTATATCCGTTTTCCCTCTTGAAAACTGAAACTGTCTAATCTAGACTTAAACATCTATCTACCTACATTAAATCTATTAAATGCCTTCCTATCTACTAAGGACGTGAGCTTAAAGGCCCAAAGTCCCCTTTACAATACAAGTGCGCTTCTTTATACATGACTTCATTAAAGAGCGGCGCAACAATTCCCAAAGTATTTCAAAATGTGTGCTGGCGTTGTCCAGCTGTTTCCTCTCAATTTGTTGGCTTGCTTAATGAGTGAGCGATGCTCCTACATCATATACTCCTCGGCTTGAAAGATTTCATGGGATCCTGTCCATGAGCTCCTATATAGTTTGTCTATGCTTCTGTATCACTACTTCATTTTCCCAGCTAGCATATTCTATCGAGTGATTCTTCCACTTGACCAGGTACTCGAAATACTGCTTTTGCCTGGTCTTCTTTCCTACTCTCTTGTCCAGTATGCACTCCATCTGTGGCTTCTCTGCAACTGGCATCTTCTTCTGCCACCAGATCACTGGTTCCTCACCTCTGGCATATGCTTCTCCATCCCTGTATGGTTATAAGTCCGAAAAATTAAATATTGGAGATATCCCAATGCCATCCGACAACTCAATTTCATATGCGTTCTCTCCAAATTTCTTCAGGACCCTGCATGGCCCGATTTTTTTCATCTTTAGATTGTTGTATGTTCCCCTTGGGAACCTTTCCTTCCTCAAGTGTGCCAGAACTAGATCACCAACTTTGAACTGAAGTTGTCTCCGATGTTGATCTACTCTGCGCTTATACTCCTGATTCGAGTCTATTAGTCGCTGCTTCACCTTACTGTGAAGTTCCTGCATCGCCTCAGTGAATTCTTCTGCACTAGCGCTGCTAGTCGCAGTTTGCTCTGACTCCCTGAGTTCAGAAAATCCTCTCGGTTGTGTTCCATACACAATCTGAAACAGACTTATCCCAGTACTTCGATTCACTGAATCGTTGTACGCGAACTCTGCCTGTGGCAACACATTGTCCCAACTGCTATGGTGCTCTGTCACCAGGCTTCTCAATAAGTCTCCCAGACTCTTGTTGACCACTTTTTTCTGTCCGTCTGTCTACGTATGATAAGTTGAACTAAATGCCAAATTAGTCCCTAGCTTCTTCCATAGCGTCCTCTAAAAATGCCCTATGAATTTGGTGTCCCTGTCCGAGACTATGCTTCTCGACAATCCATGGAGCCTAACAATCTCTTTGAAAAACAGATTTACGATGTGGGTCGCATTGCTGGTCTTCTAGCATGGAATAAAATGTGCCATATTTGAAAACATGTCCACCACCACAAAGATGGAATCAACACCTCTCTGCGTCCTTGGAAAACCCAATACGAAATCCATGCTAATTGCCTCCCATGGTCTCTCCGGTATGGGCAATGGTTGATAAATACCTGCATTCTACTTTCTGCCCTTTGACTGCTGACAAATTCGACATTTGTCAACAAATCATTTAACCTCTGCTCGCATACCTAGCCAAAAATATGATTCGCTCAGCTTCGCAAAGGTCTTGTCTTGGCCAAAATGTCCTGCCAAACCTCCACTATTCTTCTCTTTTAACAAGTTCTCCCTCATGGAGAAATTTGGTATACACAGTTGATTGCCTCTGAACAACAATCCTTCCTGGATCATATATTCTATCCAAGGACTCCGATCTCTGAGAACTGGATTCTCAGCTGCCTCATATGCTTCTACAAAATCTGCATCACCTACGTACATGTCCTTCAAATTTTCAAAACCCAAGGTTTTGACTCGGAATTCCTGCAGTAGCAATGATTTCCTGCTCAAAGCATCAGCCACTTTGTTAGCAGTCCCTGAAATGTGTTTGATCACAAACGTAAAATTTTGCATATACTCTACCCATTTTGCATGCTTCTGGTTCAACTTCTCTTGTTGACTCACAAATTTCAATGCATGATTATCACTATACATAACAAATTCTTTGGGTATCAAGTAATGCCTCCACTTCTTCAATGCCTGTATGATAGCATAAAATTCTTTATTGTATGTGGAGTATTTCAGCTTTGCTTCATACAGCTTCTCGCTGAAATATGCAACTGGTCTATCTTCCTGACTCAAGACCGCTCCTATGGCATATCCGCTTGCATCACATTTCACCTGAAATGTCTTCATGAAATCCGACAACACCAACATTGGTTTCTCTGTGATCTTTAGATTCAACTGGTTGAATCTCTTTTCGGCCTCCGTTGTCCAGTGAAAAGACTTATGCCACTTCTTCACTGTGTCCATCATTGCTGCGCTAATTCCACTGAAATTCCTAATGAACTTTCGGTAGAAACTAGCTAAACCATGGAAACTTATCACCTCGAAAATATTTCTCGGTGATGGCCAATTCTTGATCACTTCCACCTTACTCGGATCCATTTTCAACTCATTTTCCGATATGACAAAACCCAAATAAATGAGCTTTGTCTTCATGAATGAGGACTTTTTCATATTGATCAACAACTTCTCTTGATGTAGCTTCCTCATCATAATGGCCAAATGCTTCAAGTGTTCTGCCTTGGTCTTGATGAAAATCAGTATATCGTCCAGATATACGATGACAAACTTCCCGATGAATTCCCTCAGGACTTCATTCATCAGCCTCATGAATGTGCTCGGTGCATTTGTCAAACCAAACGGCATGACCAACCATTCGTACAAACCTTCATTTGTCTTGAACGATGTCTTCCATTCATCACCTTCCCTCATGCGAATCTGGTGATATCCGCTCTTCAGATCAAGCTTTGAAAAATAATTTGCCCCACTCAGGCAATCCATCAGATCATCCATTCTCGGCAGTGGAAACCTGTACCTGATGGTTATCTTGTTTATCGCTCTCAAATCAGTGCACATCCCCCAGCCTCCATCTTTCTTTGGACTAAGCACTGTCAGAACAACACATGGACTCAAGCTCTCCCTGACTAATCCTTTGTCCAATAAATCCTGGACCTAGTTCTTTACCTCCTCATTCTCCTGTGGTGTCAATCTATACGCAACTTTGTTCGAAAAACTTGCTCCTGGTATGAGGTCTATGTGGTGACTCACACTCCTCATCAGTGGCAACGAATGAGGTAGTTCATCCACGATGATGTCAGCGAACTCTTCCAGCAGTTCTTGAATCTCATCTGGCAAATCGGCCACTCTTGTACTAGTCAGGATGATCCTCAGTTTCCTGACCACAAAGAATTGTGGATCTTCTTTCTTCTCCATCTCCGTAAGAAGTTCCTTCTCACTCATGAGAAGTATTGTGTTTCTTACCTCCAGTTTCACCTCTTTATCCTTTATCGGAAGCAACCTGTGTGTACTCCCATCCTTCTCCAGGGTATATGTGTTCATTCTCCCATCATGAACCACATTTCTATCATATTGCCATGGTCTACCCAACAATAAATGACATACATCCATGGGAATAACATCACACAAGATGTTATCATTATATCCCCCAATTTTGAATTCAACTAAACATTGTTTAGTGACACTCACCTGATGTCCCTTCTGTAGCCATGAAACTTTGTATGGACTCGAGTGATCAGTTGTCTCCAGCTCTAATTTCTCCACCATCTCGATTGAAACGAGATTGTCGGTGCTTCCGCTGTCCACAATGACCTTGCATTTCCATCCCTTGGTCTTGCATGTGGTTCTGAACAGTCTGGTCCTCTGAGTTGTGTCCTCCACCTCCCTCTCGGGTGTTAAAAGGACTTTATGCACCATCAGTGACTTCCCACTTCCAGTGTCTTCATTCTCAACATCACGCCTCTGTGCCTCAGCGATGTGAGCTTCTCCTCTGTCTGGTTTCCTGTCTGGACAATCAACTGCTTTGTGTCCATCCTTTCCACATGTGAAACATGTGATAATTCCACCTCGGCCTCTTCCTCTACCTATGGCACGAGGAAATTTGTTCGCGTCAGCATAATCTCCTCGCTGATCATTATGCTGCCCTCTTTGTTCAACATGTGGTTGTCCTCGCTGAGAGGTCCCACCTCTTTCAATATTACCCTGAGGTTTCTTCCATTCCTCCTTTGGCCTCTGATATTTATCTTGGGCAACTGCCTTGTTTTTGGGTTGACTTCTGCCTCGCCCTCGCTAACTTTGCTTACGGCTCATCTTTTCTTCGGCTTTCAGAGCCATCTGATAAGCATACTCAACTGTTATGATGGTAACCATGCTCAATTCATCCTGAATGTCGTATCTCAAACCATTCAGATATCTGGCGACTTTCTCATCATCGCTCTCCCAATTACCTGCTCTGATGTTGAGCTTATAAAACTCCTCGGTATACTCTTTTACCGTCATCAGCTTCTGCCCCAGGTTCTGCATTCGCCTGAATAGTGTGATTTGATAATCCCTTGGGATGAATTTTGCCTTCATTTTTGCAATCATTCGATCCCAACTTTTGTTCTTTTGTTTTCCTTTGCAGTGTCTGTCTTCTTGTAGCTCGTCCCACCACAATGCTGCATGTCCATTCAAGCGCATACCAACATGACTTACCTTTTTATCCTCTTTGATATCCTCGTAATCAGAGTAGGTGTCAAGAGCCCTGATCCAGTCCAACAACTCTTCTGCATTCAGATTTCCCTCGTATACTGGAATGTCCATCTTCACCTTCGCACCCATTCTGGCGATAGCTTTAATCAATCGCTCAGTTGATGTATCCTCTCCTATAAACTCTTCTTCATGTCCAGCTCCCTCTTCTACTTCAGAATCACTAAGATCCCCTGCACCAACTCCGCATCTCTGCGCTGTCTCCATCTCCTCAAGCCTTTCTCGGAGATCTCTCATCTGTCGCTCCATTTCTAGATTACCTGCCGGCCTACCTCTTCTTCTCACCTCCCTGTCCTCTGGGTCAGGTGATTGTCTTTCTCTTCTGGGCAGCATGGTGAATTTTCTTCCTCCCTGTCGCAAAAAACAAAGAGTAAAATCCCGCTCTGATACCACTCTGACGTAGACGTCAACCAGGCACGTCCATGCTTACCAGGACCTTCCTTCACTCAAGCTCGAAGAGTTAAATTACTCTTCAACCCCCCCCTGTCGGGAGTTCTCGATACCCACATAAATCTTCTTCTCTGCGATCTCCCCTCGTCTTATTGGGAAATCAGATTTCGCGTTATCGCGAACCTCGTGGGAACGGTTCTCGTGCTCTCCAAAACCCCAAAACCTGATGGGTCTCAATGCAATGCTTTACGTTCCTGTTGGGGATTTCCCTATCAGGAAATCGGCATATACGATGTCGCAGTTCACAACACCACGAATCTCCGAACCCCGAACTCTGATATGCACATGCAATCTCTCCTTGCCACTTCGCCTCCTCTCTCTGTTCTATCGGGAATCACATGATCGCGATTTCAAAGGTCGCAATCCCTTACCACTAAAAAATCCCGAATGTCGATCTCCGACTTCCTGGGATCCGGCGCCACATGTCCCCGTAGCGATCAACGGCTCCAGCTGCGTCGGGGAATCGCTAATCGTGATTTCAACAAGTATGAAACTCCTACCTCCAAAAACCCCGATAAACCGGATCCCGATGGCCCTTATTTTCTTCCTGCACCTAAAGGGATAAATCCCGCACAACTTATCCTAGATCGGACGGTCGGCGAGACTTCGCGAGGCTCCTCTGCAAGACCTGACCGTCGGTTCCTCCTCCTTAATGATTTCTTCCGCTCTAAAGCTCCTTCCTGTTCGAATCTTCTCCTGGGTCCTTCTCCACGGTATCATGAAGGAACTATCCCTCCGGAGCTTGTCAACTATGATTCCTTCAGAGGATTTGCGCACACTTCTCGTGCTCTATTCTTCAACAACTTCCACGTGTTGCGTCTTTCAGACTCTGTGCACATACAACCACAATAGTCTCTGCCTTCTTTTTCTCAGGTTAGCCATTGAGACTTCAATTTTAGTCTGTACTTCTCCTGCACGACTCTACAAACCCACACCAACTTCTGGGTGAATGAGAATAAGGGTTTAACTGTCGGGCCTCATCAATGCACTCTATGCGGATGAATTCGACTGCACTCTATGCACGAATCTCCTGGCTCAGACAGAGAAACAATTGAAACTCATTCCCTTCTCTCTCTCTCTCTCTTAGACTTCAGTTTAAAACCCTGAAATCACCTACACAACATATTCAAAGCAAATGCATGACCAGAGAGCAAACATTCCTGAGCGCATAAACAACATACACAGAGAAACAACACCAACCATGAAATTGAATCAAAGACTCTCTTCTATTAATTCAAAAGCATATGTACATGGGTGTTCTTCACAATTCTCTGCCTGCTCTCTCTTCTTGCTCCTAAATGAATGCTTTTGGATGGATAATAATCCCTACAATGTACAAAGGAGGGTGTTTATATCCATTTTCCCTCTCGAAAACTGAAACTGTCTAATCTAGACTTAAACATCTATCTACCTGCATTAAATCTATTAAATGCCTTCCTATCTACTAAGGACGTGAGCTTAAAGGCCCAAAGTCCCCTTTACAATACAAGTGCGCTTCTTTATACATGACTTCATTAAAGAGCGGTGCAACAATTCCCAAAGTATTTCAAATTGTGTGCTGGCGTTGTCCAGCTATTTCCTCTCAATGTGTTGGCTTGCTTAATGAGTGAGTGATGCTCCTACATCAGTTATACAAAGAGGGGACAAAAATGAAAAAAAAAAAAGGTGATATTCCATTTTTCATTTGATACATAAAGTATAATAAACACAACAACATTTAAAATTATTACAAATAAAAATGCATGTTATATTATCCATATTGAGTTAACGATAATACAATCAAGCAACACTACCTAATTTGATAAGCTCCCTATGTTGCATTAGAATAGACTATTAAGAAAAATCAGAAACATTTTACATTTGATATCACACCTGCATGGGGTGACACTAATCATGCAATGAATGAAGTATAAACACACATTGGTCAATTATTCCACATCCATAGCCTGGAAAATATAGGAGTATAATGTACAAAACTAAATCAAACCATAGATAAGAAATATGAAAAATATGACTTCCAAACTGATTTACAATGTTTTCAACGAACTAAGAAGCTCAATGTGTGATCTATGAGACCATATGAAGTTGTTAAAAATACATATATATTGGAAAGTATAGAGTACTACAATATTAGATGATAATTAAACAAAGAACAAGTAGCACTAGCAACCGATATATTGAGAAGAAAATCCTATAGGCCAAATGAACCAATCCATTTGTTCTTAACATGAGGTGCAGGAATAAGGAAACATTTATTGCTAAAGTAATTTACCCATCATTATTACATGTGCATAATGAGACAATGCCATATGACCCATTGCAACTAAAAGGATTAATCACCACATGTATAGGAAAGGAAACATTCAATGGTTGTGGTGTTACATTGCACTCTACATTTTATATTCCCTTTAACAAGACATATTCTATTTCATTAAACAATGAAAAGCTAGACACCTTGACAAAGAGATTCCAACAACTTCATGTAATTCTAATTGATGAGGCATCACTCGTTCGTGCAACAAATCTTCATCAAATTGATAACCAACTACTTCAAATAATGAACATGCCAACCTTGTACTTTTGAAATGTTGACATGATATTATCAAGGGACTTATACCAAGAAAAAAATGAAAGATATTCTCTTATATTTGAGAACCCAAAAGTCAACAAACATATATTTGCATATGACTTTGGGATGGAGAACATCAAATGTTATGTGTTACATACAAGAATGCCTAAAAAATACACATGCTTTGTGAAAGTACTAAATAGGATGAATTAAACAACCAGTGTGATAAATATATATCTTACATAAATGACCACTTTCATAGACCACAACCTTTGGATCCACTTTTTCCATATATATTCTATTAAAACAAAGATGTCCATTGTTTTAATGCAAATTAGTTTGCTAACACATGGTTAGAAAATAACACTTGGTTTTATTGACAGAAAAAAATCTATTGGAGCAAATTGTTTTTCCTTTAAAAAGATAATATAATTACTATCAATAATAACAATCAAATGAAATATGTTAGTTGAGATATATGCAGAAAACTATAACATTGACGATGAACTAGTAAGTGGTGTTGAAGGAATCTTCAAAACATATACAAGTAATAACAACGGATTTAACACTGTTTGGATAGAATTCTCAACCACAAACATTGGGAAACATCAAGGAACCAAAATATGTGAGCTATATGAAACAAATATCTTACCAAATTGGACATCCTTTTTCCGAATTGCAAAACCATTATAAATAGCTCACAATAGAACATAGATCACAATACAAAATCAATTTCCAATACAATTAGATTGTTCAAGAACAATATATTGAACACAAGGACTGACACTAGATGGGCTTGCATTTTATCCAACTAGCATGACACAAAAGGGGCTAGTTTATACTGCATTATCACGTGTTAAAGATATTCTCTCATTATAGTCGATTGAAAAATTCACACCAAAAACTTTTCATGTCAATACCAAGGTATCAAATGAAATGATAGGACCATAAGCAATTATGACATGGAAGCTAGATTTTTGTTTAAAACAACCAACAATAAAAATATCTTATCAAATGCACATAGTAATGATGTTGTGCATGATAAAGACTTCATGTAGAATAGGGTATTATGTTTTTAAGAAAAATACTTGCACATTCCACCAAATATAATTAATTCTTGCAATTCAATTTTTCCATAACACATTCAACTCATGGCATTCTTCCTTGTATATAAAAAAATACCTATCAAAGCAAAAAAAAACTTTTTGAAACAATAAAATTTAACTCAACCTCATTGACATGTACTTTAGACAACCAATTTTCGTAAAGAATATATATGCAACATCATTTGAACAAGTATCTATAATAATTGAAATTATTAAAAAAATAAAATCACATTCTACATATATTTATTGTGTCTTTATAATTATTTCTGACTTCGACATTCATATTTGCTCAAATACTATTTGAAGAAAAACTCTTTCATAGTGCATGAAAAAAGAAACGTTGCATGAAATAGAATCTAAACTTCGTTCAGAACCAAGAACTATAAATGATCACATTTGGACAAACTTATCAATCAAAAAATGTAAAGTCAATGTCTCAAACACATGTTTCTATGATCATGACATAATTTATCCTCCACTACACCTATCTTCTACTTGAAACATCCCAAACATCTAACCACAAGATATATACCATTTTTTGTTATTTGTTACTTTAAACTCTGGCATAGTGCATTTAAAATTAAAAATTAGTCTAATCATGAAATGGTTTACACATTACTACACCTGTATTTTTCTTCAAACATCCCAATCAAGTATGAACACACTCCATTCCATTTTCCCTTGTTTTCATCCACTTATAATGTTTTTAAGCATTCACAATTTCAATGGATACCAACTATTAAACTGCAATACAATTCCATTATAATATGTCTTCATGCACTTACAATTGATGTCTTTATGTATTTACAATTTGAATCGATATTGATTACTAAATTGAAACAATTTTTCTTCCAATACAACATGAAAAGAAGACATGAATATGCACACACAAAAGACACAGTGTCACAAGAATAAAAAAGGTAAAAACTCACTATAACAATATTATTTAACTTGCTTACCAAATAATTACGTTGATTCACATGCACTAAATGTTGATCAACAAGAAAAAAACACACAAATTGTAACTCCATAAAAATTCAAGTCCTAAGAATCTTGCAAGTAGGGACAATATTCCATGGTGATGTCATCGTCACATATAAAAAAAACTATTGATTGAACACGTAGCATAGATTTGTGTGTTTTGATTTGGTTGATGAAAAAGGATAAATGACAATTATACTGAATGTGTCAAATAAGTTCATCGCGCAACATGAAACAAAACTCATTCCTATTCAAGGAATATACATCATAGGTTTCAAAATCTCTCCTAAAATAATCTATGATCATGGAGATTGCAACTTTATATATTGGTATTGCGTGATAGAATCATACTAGAAACAATTCCATCAATTTGCAAAGAATATATATTTCTAACAACTACAACAATAAGGCATCTTACAAGAAGATCTACATTTACAACTGGAACCATTGATGCACTTGTAACATCTGCATGCACTTGTAACATCTGCAGATAAACTAGGCTCACAATATGCATTGGAGATCAAACATGGACACTTAAAAGAAGACAAAACTATAATAAGAACAAACACACTTATTGTTATTTTTTAACCATTTCCTTCAACTTCCATTTCTTATGCCTACTATGCTAACACAATCTTGAATTACAAATTTATCTATTTTCCACATTTCTCTCTTCCTTTACTTCAATATAGGAACACTTGGCAAGAAAAGAAACTCCATTGATTTTATTCCAAAATTTTGTCAAAGAAAAAGAAGAAGAACAAAAGTCACTTTACACATGCAAATCTACATTCATAACCACTTTGAAGGAAAAACTAGTAGTGTATGACTAAATATAGATTTGATTTAATTAATTGATTTTTACAACAAGACACTATGTAACAAAATTATACTGCAATGTGAACAAAGTTGAGGGCATGATAACTATAGAAAATATCCATGTAGACCCATTTGTACCAATGTACTATATCTACAATTTTCCTATAGAGTCATTTATGGTCACAAAATTCATTCACTACAAGGAAAAGACCCTCTAGCAGAGGTTTTTCCAAACACCCCTATAAAAATGTCCCAAAAATTTGTTTATAGTAGATGATACTAACGAAGGTGAGTAGGCAAAGGTTTTAGCAGATGTTTTTACACCAATGCTTTAATAATTAGATAACGCACCAGTGTGTTTTATACATTATGCGCATCGGTGCCCTCAAAACTAGCGCACGGTAGCAAGGTTATTTCAAATAAACAAAAATATTATCCGGTGCACTCCGGAAATAAGGACGCACTGGGAAATAATGATGCACCATAATAGTGTTCTTTAGAAAATATATGTTGCGCAACAGAACACTAGAAACACCAGTTCGCTATTATTAGAGTGCACCATTATATGGTTAAATAAAAAACTTTTATGCACCAATGTAGGATTGTGTCAAAAAATATATTTTGGTGCCTTCCATTATATCATGCACATCGGTGTGCACCAGTGATCCAATATAGAGCATCGTGTTAGGATTAATTTCCAAATTTAAGCAGCGCACTATGTTAAATCGACTGCACAAGGATGCGTCCATTATTATACTACACATGCCATAAATGCGTCTATTTATATTTTATCATTTTAAAAATCACAAGCTAAATGATTTATGTTCAATTATAAAAAATTCCTTTTATATTTATAAATTTCAATCTACTAACATAACATTTAGTTTATTATGTTAGGTTTTTTAATGCTCTATAAAGCTAGTATCCCCATCATTCATTTCTCTCTGTATATAATCCATTTTATAATAAAGAAATAATTTTTTAAATTTTAAAAATGATTTTAAATCTTATATTTATTTATTTAAATTTAATAAGTAGAAAATAAATAAATATTTATGTCTATGACATATCGAAAATCAATCAACATTAATATCAAGTGGTTTACGAATAAGTTGAAGTTACAAGAGTGATGCCTTCATCTTAGCTAAAAAAATAAATTGTATTATCACAGAGATGATATTCTTCATTATTGTTAGATATGATATTTTGTATATAAGTAAAAAATTATTTGTGCATGATGATTTGATATGAATCCCAAATAAATTTTGAAGAATTTCTTCTATGGATAACTCTAGTTGAGAAAAACAAAAAAATGATTAGATTTATTAAGTATCATGGATGGATTTGTGACATTGTTCAGTAATCCATTCTTTGTGTTTATGAAATTATTTGAAACATTTATTTTATACACCAATGTAGATCCATTTTAACTCCTGATCTATCATGTGAAAAGAGGGGTAAAATCCCTTGATCTCAAAACCCCTTTTGGAGAGAAAAAAGGTGACGAAAAGTTTTCACCTTGAGGTATTTGACCTCTCTTACAACATAAATATCTGGGTTTAAGATGGATTTAAACTAGTTATATCAATTTATAGAATAGTATATTTAACATTACATTTAATCTCTCAAAAGAACTACTTCAACATATATAGAATTATCTATCGACTATGTTTTAAATAATATACAACCTAGATCCACATTAACTCTAGATCTATTGTGGGTCGAGAGGGATCAAATCCCTCAAAATTGTAGAAACTTGAGAAAAGGTTTTCAATTAAGGGGGATTCGATCTCACATGATACATCCAGAGTTAAAGATGGACCTAATAAAATTCAATCATATTCATTTTATTATCTTGGATTTTTTGCAATAGGTTTCTAGTATACCAATTTTCGTTTTACTCCATGCTTTTTTATCTCAGCATGCAATGTAATTTACCATCACCTTTAACATACTAATATTGGCTAGTTGTTTAAATCGATGTAACTTGTTAATTTGAAGTGTGTTAGCACACAAAAACAAGTGTTGTGTGGTAGCATAGGCGCTGCCAAGTAGATTTGGTTATGGAGATGATAGTTGGCAGCTTATAATTATTCATGGTGATGATTTTTGGAAAATGGGGAGAGTTGAGGAATATTGTTAAAAAAACAGAAATTAACAATATTGTATGTAAACGGTAATTAGAAGAGATGTTTAAAAAATATTAAAAAAATATGTTCAGTTTTTTCTTAGAAATGAAATGATAAATAAAATTGTAAATATTAAAAGGTATATTGAAATTACATTGAATAGTAATTTAGTAATTAATGTGCATTGCCAATCCTTTCGAACTTGTGTGGTGAGTTGTCACTAAGCAAAGCATAATTAATTTGCATTGGGAAGGGCACAAAGGTGGCAGGTATGGAAGGGAGCGAAAAATGATTTGAAACTTTTTTTGAACTGGGGTAGAGTGAAGCTTGCGAGTTCGAGTGCAGGGTGGAATTGTAGAGCAGGGAAGATTTGGGTGCAAGATGTATATGACAGAAGAAAGGAATGAGAGTTCAATAGAACCAAGCCAGGAACCCGGGGCCATAAAATTGATTAAGTATGGAAAGGAAGGGTGGTCCGTTAGGCTCCCCTAAATCGTGGTTTAATGTGTGTTAATGGGAGATGTCCTCGAGGTTTTCACTTATTAGTGCCATTTTTTTTCGAACATGTGTGTTGAGTTGTCACTAGTAAAAGCATAATCAATTTGCATTGGGAAGGGCATGAAGTTAGTGGGGATGGAAGGCAGTGATGAATTATTTGAAATATTTGTGAAGTCAGGTAGAGTGAAGCTTTTGAGCTGGAGGAATTGTAGAGCACGAAATTTTTCAGTGCAATATGTACATCACAAAATTTTAGATGGAATAAGTTTTGGGCGCAATATTTATAATAGCGCCAACCTATGGATCGACGACTATAAAGTTGGATAACTATGGAATTGAAAATCACTAAAGTTTTGAGTGCAAGATGTATATTACGAAACAATGGGAAGGAAAGTTCGGTTACACCAACCTAGGAACCGACGGCCATAGAATTGGCTAGGAATGAAAAGAAATGAGGATCGTTCGGACTCCTGTAAATCGATGTTGAATGTGTTTCTTTCTTATTAATGCCAAGAAATGAACCTATGTGATGTTTTGTCGCTAGTAAAATCATAATGAATGTGCATTGGGAAGGATGGGAATGTGGTGGGGGTTGAAGAGAGTGATAAATGGTTTGAAATTTTTGTGAACCCGGGTATAGTGAAGGTTGCAATGATAAAGTTGGCTAAGTATGGAATTTTAGATCAAGGAACTTTAGGGTGAAATATGTATATCATGAAACATGGGGAATGAAATTTTAGTTGCACCAACTTGGGAACCGATGCCCATAGAATTGGCTAGGTATGAAAAGAAACGACAGTTGGTCAAATTCCCATAAATCGTGGTTGAATTCATTTTTTTCTTATTAATGCCAATGAGAGAACCTGTGTGCTGAGTTTTCACTAGTAAAAGCATAACGAATGTGCATTGGGAAGGGTGGGAATGTGG
>JZKD02S2163318.1:5846-24451 GCA_000966675.3 Picea glauca
TGCCCCCTCGAAGAGGCAAGTGAACAGGAGAGGATCCCTTCCATAATAGGATCCATTGTATGGTGTTGCCCTACCTTAAGGGTTTGGTAATAATATTGTGTGGTTTATTCTATATCACTTTGTGGATCTATTGTGTATTCAGTAATTGTGTTGATTAGTGTGTAGGGATTCAGTGAACAACCATCAGTCAAACCCCCCCATTAGACCAAAGGTGGGTTTAAGTAACTTCATGGGGGAAATCAATAACCTCCTGTCCTTCCCCAAGAAGCTCACGTAACTGATCCCCTCCCTTAGGAAAAAAGGGTGATTAACATAGGAATAGCATTTATCCCCTCAAGCCCCCTCTCTTGTGGAATCATAGCCCCCTACAACTCTAGTCCTTGTATGTCTAGCAGCCAGGGATGTATTTATTATTAATAATGATAAAACATTACACGTCTTGGGCACACTGCCCTTTTATTAATTGCTTGGTCACTTAGGCCTCTCACCATTGTAACAATACATTATTCAAAATGAGGGTTTAAAACTTGGCGTGTTACATCCCCTCCCCCTTATTTTGTCATTGTCCTTAGTGCATATACAAAATAGAGATCAAAATATCAAATATATTCAAAAATTTGTGGGGAATCTACCCGCATGGCATCTTCATGCTCCCAGGTAGCATCTTCAGGACTGTAGAAGGTCCACTAAACTTTTACCAGCTCTATAACTCTGTTCTAGAGCATTTTGACTTTTTTGTCCAATACCCGTACTAGTTGAACCTGAAAGTCTCCCTCTATCTCTACATGAATCAGATGCCAATCACTAACATGGTTAGGATCATGTACATATTTGCTTAGTAAAGATACATGAAATACATTATGCACATTCATGGAAGTAGGCAATGCAATCATGTATGCAACTGGCCCTATTCTGTCCAATATTTCAAATGGACCATAGAATCTAGTTGCCAACTTTGTACAACTACCCAATTTCAAAGACATTTTCTTGGGCTTCACTTTCAAAAGTACATGCTCCGCTACCTTAAATTATCTAGATATCCTATTATTGACTGCATAAATTTTCTATCTATCCCGAGTTGCCTTTAAATTCTTCTTAATCTTGACCACCTGGTCTTCCATGTCCTTGAGCAACTCCGGCCCAAGTACCACTCTATCTATTGGGTTGTCCCAACTTACTGGAGTATTTCATTTCCTACCATAAAAGGCTTCAAATGGGCTCATTATCAAAGAATATTGATACCCATTATTATATGAAAACTCAACCAAGTGTAAGTAATCTTCCCACTTAGATGGCTTATCCATCACATACATTCTCAGCATATCTTCAATTATTCGATTGACTCTCTTTGTTTTCCCATCTGTCTGGGGATGATATGTTGTGATAAAGTTTAGGTTTGTGCCAAATACTTTAAACAATCCCCTCCATAAATTGGAGGTAAACTTTGTATATCTGTCTGAGACAATTGTCTTAGGTATCCCATGCAACCTAACAATTTCATTCATGACAATTTCTACAATATTAACCATTGTATGCATTGCCTTCATAAGCACAAAATGAGCAAAATTTGTTAATTTTTCAACCACCACCATGATTGAATCATGTTTCTTATTTGCTCTGGGTAATCCTGTGATGAAATACATGGTGATCACTTCCCATTTATTTTCTAAAATTGGAAATGGTTGCAGCAAACCTGTTGGGTGCCTATGCTCAGCCTTCAAAGAAAAGGTAAAACACCCTAGTGGAGTTACCAGGTAATCTTGTAAGATAAGGCTCTTGAGGCAAGGCCTATCGAAAATATTTGTCGTTTGAGGAGAATTGACTCAGTGTTCCCCGACAACGGTGCCAAAATGTTATCGCACAGTTTGTATTTATGGTAATAGGTCAAAAGATAAAGGGATAAACTGGCGTAACAGGAACCAATCCCACCCAATGTCACCTCAATGGGATGGTTCTTTCTATTATGGGTGGTAAGGCCCAAGGGAGACATCCCTGGTGACCTGGAGCTTTGAGAAGGTGAAGGATGATAAGGCAAAAGTGTAAATCCCCCCTCACAAGTCACCACCAAGTAGAAGATCCGACTAAACAGCCAATAATAAGAAGTAACCAAAGAAAAAGAAAAGCACCTGTCCGGGACAAAGCAACAAGAAAATTATATGTGAAAATATTGGTTAGTACTTCATATATCAAAGATCATTTGCTAAATTCAACATATAAGCAATTATAACAACAAATATTGACGAAGTCAATGTTTGTCAATACAACAATGAAATAATATCACTCCACTATTAAATACCAAAATGATGTAGCAATCAATATATCCAATCAATCCCTCATTCAATAAATGCTTTAAACACCATTCAATTGCTTATAAAATGAAACGTTGTTGCATCAAGATGAAATAACCAAGGGTGACGTCATCATTCTAGGGTTGGTAGTTTAGGGTTAGTGTAGTTAGGGATTCAGTTTTAAAATAAGTTTGAGAGTGTTTGGATTCAACGTTGGAGCTCTTAGATCAATGCATTAGGGTTTAATGGAGTCAATAAGAAGGACTCAAGAGTTGGAGAGTGACTAAAGACTGGAGGGAAGGGTTCTGAAGTGCTGCAATAGCAAGGCTTCAGAAATGAAACCCTAGGGAAGAGAAGCACACTCTGGTGTTGCTAAAGCAAGGCCTCGTGCTCTCTCCTCCTTCCTTGGATCAAATTGGAAAAATGGCTAGATGAAGGTAAAGCAAAGACAACCAAAGCATGAGGGTTTGAAGAGGCAAGGTGTTGCTACAACAAGGCCTTTTCAGCAAACCCTAGAATGGTACGGCCTTGGTGTAGAAGAACTAGGCCAAGGAAGTCTCACTCTCTTTGGCTTATGGATAGTACGGCTAGCTCAGGGAGAAGAAGAAATGAGAGTGTAGCTATGGCTAGGCTCTCTCTTCATTCTTCAATGGCGAAAAATTTCTCTATCAGGGGACATGAGACAAGGACCAATTAAATGTGCTTGTCACCTAAGGTTTTGATTCAGCAAATTTATAAGTAATGTGCAAGAAATTTAAACTACAACCATTCAATAAGAAGTTTTGTAGAAAAAACACTTACAATTCATGAAGAAACAACCATGCAAACCCTAGTTGTAACACCTTCCTTCAAGAGAAACACCATAAATGCCAAAAAAATTCTTCCTTCAACAAGTGTGCCTCTCTTAAATCAGCCAAAAACCCCAATAGGGTGCTAAAATCAGACCTCACTAATGAGTGAGTGATGAATCATGATAAAATGAGAGTCAAAACCCTCAATATATACTGTATCAATGACCAAATTTAACTTTTAGGTCATAAAAAGGCCGATAAGGCCAAAATACCAAATAATATTGTTTTGCATTAAATGTTCATTTTAAAACCCTAATTGAGAAAAAGGTGAGACGTCACCCCTTCTAAGGGAGATGTTAACCCCTTTTAGGGAAAATGCAGCAATAAAGAGCAAAATGTTAGCCCTCTTTGGGCCTCTCCATCATGCCACATGTGCCAACTTCCCTGTCAAACTACCACATGCTCAAGGTGATGTAATGAGCCCATAGGTGACGTCCTGGGCCATCCAGGGAAAATGTTTCACTAGAAGTGGGTCAATCCCCCTAGGTCGGGCTCTGCAAAGTGCCTCTAATGAAACATCCTCTTCTTATCTGGTGAAAAACCTTGATCAACCACTGTCCTATCTCTTCCCCTTGATGGGGTCTCAACATCCATCTGGTGGACTCTTCAGCCCCATGGAGGTCCGAACTGATCATCTCCCCATGTGTACCGGTCCAAATGGTACCTGTCCATCGGGCATGGTCCTGCACATCAAAAGTTATGCCCTCCATGGGCTCATTAGTCACAGGGATCATAGCAATGCCAATCACATTTCATCTTCAATATTATTAAACATATGCATAAAACCCCTAATATATCTATCAGTAGCTCAAAGACATTACAAAAACCTGCAATACAAGATTGGAGAAAAAGGCAAAATGTCCTATTGGGCTAGTGTCCACAAGAAAAGGAAAGTTTCCAGGAAGATTTCATCCAAGCCATGTAAGTGAGGTGATGTGGCTAGGGGATGTCCAGACATGTGGGTGAACTGAGAGCCAAGGATGCATAATGTTATATGTGGGTGCCTTTGTAGAAGGCGATTTGTACCTGTCATGGATGCATATTTTTCCAAACCCGTTCTTGCCTTTATTCTTTTTTAGCTTTATTCTTTTATTTTCTTTTTCTTCTTCTTTTTCTTTTTACTCAAGAGCTTAACCAGAGGACATTGCCTTGGCATGGTGACCAAAGCTGACAGTGTTACCCACAAGTACTTTCACAGAGATGAGAAGGAGGGCTCGTGATGAGACCCCCTTTCCCTTGGCCATGCAACCAAAGGTCACTTCCCTGGCATGGTAACCAGATGGTGGAAATGTCATATTGTTAGATACCCATGAACCTAATAGGCTGGCTCGTGATGAGACCCCCTATCCTTTGACTAGGTCCTTTTTTTTATTTTTTGGGTCCCTCTTGTTTCTTTCTGAGAGTCCTTTTATTGCCTTCTCGGGGATCCCTGGGAAAAGCATCTCAAGGTTTCATTTTTAGGCTTTTGTCTTTTACCAGCTGCTTTTACCTTTTGGGCCTTTAGCCCCTTCTTCCCACAAGATAAGGTGCAATCCTACAAATAGGTCAACCCAATTCTCAGACAAGGGGAATGGGATAAATGGGCAGGAGATAAGATGAAACAGTGGTGCTATGATGGGAGCGGACAATGGATTTTCAGAAGTCCCCCCAGTGGAAAACCAAGACCTATGGGCAAGGGCTTGCTAGGGCACCCAGTCAATTTCCTCAAGTATGGTCATGTAGGCTAATGTAAGATCCAAGCAGTGGTTAGAGATAAAAGGAATCAGATGCATATATTTAAAGGTTTCAATGATCAAAAGTGACACATACCATGATACTCGGACCAATTACCTCATGAAGCAAGAACCTCTTCTGATACAAGACCAAGCCATTGGTGATGGATGTTGCTACTGCTGACAAGACAAAGCTAATGGAAGAATAAAAGGATGGGCCCTCCAGGGCCATGCTCAGCTCAATCCTACTCTCGATACTCCATGTCTAGGACTTGTGGGCCTTGAGACATGATCTCCTAGTTATCCCTAAAAAAATGGGGATAACAGGCTCATTCATGTTGAAGGGAGGTTTGAATCCTTTCCTCCTCTGATCGGACTTCTCATTCTTCCTATCCTTCCAAGATTTTTGCAGGGATTCACTTCCCTAGCCTTGTTCATATAGGTATTTAGCTCTCCTGATGGCCTCAATCAAGGTTTTGGGTTCATCATACTTGATCTTTTCCTTATAAAAGGATGGCAGTCCACTTAGAAATCTTTGTATTTTCACTTTCTCATCACCAATTAACTTGACATATTTTAACGATCAAAAGAACTTCTTCTTGTATTATGCCATATTCATGCTTCCCAACCTAAGTTCAAAGAACTCATGCGTTTTCTTGTCATAGAAATTCTCTGAGAGGTACTCCTTCTGGAAGTACTTCTTGAATTGTTTCCAAGTGATCCTACTTTCATTAACATGCTCCACTTGCTTCAGTTGGTACCACCACATTGCATATTTTCCATGTAAATGGTAGGTGGAAATCTTGGCTTCTAGATTGGATGAATAGTTATGCAACTGAAAGTATCTCCTAAGCCCAAGAAATCATGCTTCAGCGTCATCTTCTCTTTCTCTATCACCCGCAAAGGAAGGTGGCTTGAGCTTCCTTATCTCTCCTTGAAAACTATCTACCTCATGTTTCCTTCTTTGGTGTCTGATAGAAGACACCTCTAGACTGCTTACAGGATCATCCGATGCATAAAACTTTCTTTCTAAGTAAGGAGGTGAGTGATGTTCACGAGATTTGCTGGCACTTCTGGAATAACTAGTTCTCCCATGGTCATCCATTCTTTCATGGAACCTACCTTCTTCCTCTTTTCTTGAGTTTGATCCCTTCTTCATTTACCTCTGCAACTGATTTAAGCTCTACAACACTTGAGCATTTATCTGACTCTGTTCTCTCATCAGTTTCTCATTTTCTGCTTTGTAGCTCTGCACTTCCATCTTCAGACTTCTTGTTGTTTCTATTAATGTTTCCTGCTCTCCTTTTTTCTTGCATCCATTGGAATCTGTCTCTTCATTACCAACTCAGGTATTCTAGACTTCAGCCTCCTTACCATGACTAGAGGCTCCCTCACCTTCTTCCATTTTCTTAATATGCATCCTGAGCCGATGCTCTTAAGCCCCTTAATTCTACAAAATGTGCAAGCGACCATTTTGTTAGAATGATGCATATGATAAACAAAATTGCCAAACCATGCTATAGTTTTATTTCTTTTCTTTTTTTTGTTCATGGATATCATATCACCATTCTCTGAAAATAACAATGTCTTGTTATCCCTGGGCTAACACAGAATTTTATCCTGTGCAGGCACTTCCTTCAAACCACTTCCCAGGTGACCATAATTAGAAACTGCAGCTAAATCCTTCCTTAGCATTTTTCTGTCTCGAAGAAAAACAATTCGACCCCTTATCCCTCCTTTCCTCAGCTCTCAATCTGCATATGACTATGGTCATGACCCTACACTTAGTTTCAAAAGCACTTTTCCAGAGATTTGGGAGTTCAGAACTTTCATCCAGGGCCGGATCAACGGTCCTCGCCCTCTTTCATGATCAACTATTGAGATCCACTTCGGAACTTCGCACTACAGAAGTTTCAACTTTTGACCTTCACTTTCCTCTGGATTACTCTGTACCCGAAGTTTAGAATCAGGCGCCACACGTCCTCCTCAAATCAATGACTCTAGTTCACTTCAGGACTTCATCCTTTGGAAGTATCAACTTTTTTCCACTTGGTTCCTTCCAACACACTTCAACCTAGATTTCATGATCTTTCGATGTGTGTCCTCCCACAGGTCAACAACTATGAATCGCTCTGGCTCTTCGGGCTTTGGAATTTTCAAACTTCCTTCCTACACTTTCTCCCTAAGTGTTTTCACCCGAAGTCGACGATCCTTCGACATTTGTCTTCTGGAATCAATGGTCGATAATTACTACAGCCTTCAGAAGCTTTCAACCCAACACAACCTATCACATCTTTCCCCTCTAGAGTGCCCAGTCTTCCAGACGACATGATCTGTCTCCACATGGTGAAATGATGGAAGCGGACACGTGGCCCAATTAGGTGGGTGACACATGTCACATTCTAATCAACTTTTCAATATTCCAAATGCTCAAATCTTACTGACACTTGACACACATCCCATGTCTCCACATCATCCTGGTTGCATATGCAAGCCATGTCACTTCAAAATTCTAGGTTCCACATCACCTCCAGATGATGTCATCGTGCCCCATCAATTCGACTCTTCGGGCTTCGGTACTTCGGGAGCTTTCATACTAGCACACTTCCAATTCTCCCGAACTCTAAATTCTCAAACTGGCTAATCTGTCATCATGTGTCTTCCTGGAGATTGGATGGCTAAGATTCACTTCAGGTCTTCACCCGGAGTTCATAGATCTAATCCACGTGTCGTCCTCAATATGACGGTGGAGGCTTACTTCGGGTCTCTGGACTTCAAAGATCTCAAAATTCAATATTTTTCCTTGAAAATGTTTTTATCTAAAGCTCGCAATCTTCTGACACGGGTCTCCCACAGATCGACGGATACGATTCCTTCCAGACTCCAGGCTCCAGAAATATCAAACCTCCAAAGCCATCTGGCCCTGCTGGATTTTATCCAAAGCCTTGGATCTGGTGATGCGTGGCTCTCGAAAAATCGATGGCCAAGATCCTTTCGGGTCTTCGTACTTCGGAGAACTCAACTCTCAACCTTTTCTTTCCCTGGAAGTGCATGGATTTTTGCCACGTGTCCTCCTATATAAAACAATCGAGATTCACTTTGGATATTTGGGGTCCGAAAGTATCAATTCTCAACTTCTCCTGCTCGCCCTTTCTTGAAGTGCTTCTACCTGGAGCATGCGATCGGTTGACACGTGTCCTCCTAGAGATCGACGGTTCCCGGGCTACTTCTTCTCTTTAGAGGTTTGTCACTTGAGTACCAACATGTCACATCACTGCATGTACTTTCAATTTGCGGGGGTATGCATCGGCAGTTAGGAGTAACCCTCTTTTCTCCCCACAATTCTTCTGATGTTGACACGTAACCCCTCAGGGAAAGCATGGTTTGGATTGCAGAACCGTTGTGGGAAATTAACTCCCATGCAACTCGGTTCCCTGTAATTCCTATTGGTCGTTGATCTCTCTTTCCACTGGGATCCGATGGTCGCGACCCTATCCTTGCTTCATTTTCATCGGACGACCCCTGTTCACCTGTCCTCTGATCCAACGATCCTGGATCTCTCTTGATCCTATAGTGGCGATCGCTCCCGAATTCAAAGGGAGGGCCACAATCCTTCGAATTCCTTATGATGGATCTTTGATGTTCTGTCTCCTACGTAGCTTCTGCAACACCATTCCTCCTGATCTTTTCAACTTCGTGGTTAAAGTTCGATCTCGACCACGAGGCTATGACCAACAGACCTGACCTATACCGGCCCGGTGTTTCAACCAAAAGCTATGATACCAAACTGTAACATACCCAACCACCCACAGGTCGGGTACGCTACCTTCAATCCCGCCCTGGGACTTCTTTCTCATACTGATACCTTTTTTCTTTATTAAGGATGCATAAGATAAGAGAATTGACAACGTGCATAGTAATATCTAGCAAGCATGCATGTTCTAAAGATTCAATCAATGATAATTAAATACACAGTGGAAATGCATTCATACACAGATAATAATAATAATAATAATAGAGAGCACTTATCTTTATATAATGCGACACCAATTGGCTGCAGACCAAGGACATTCTACCCAATCGTAGACACCACTACTCCAAATATCAACAACAGTGTCACCCCCGAGCCAAGGCTATGAATCCACAAGAATGGTTCTAGAGTGTTACTTGGGTTCCCAAACCAGTCATCTCTCACGCTCTCAAGCTCTCAAAGGTTTTTCCAACACCCACAACAATCCAAATACCCATCTCTCTTATACCTAGCCTAGGCCACCCGAGAGAATGGACCTCCACCCTTCTCTGCCACACAGTCCCTCGGGCAATCCTTCTCCTTCCTTCCTGGGCTTCCAGCACAGCTGGTCCAGAATCTCAATGTTGGAACTCTTAGATCACGTAGTTGTGAGAAAAATAGGGAATAGGCCAATGCATTTCAGACATGCAGGCCCCAGGTAACGGCTGGATCACACCAGTGACCACTACAACCAACTATCTCGTGGCTAATTCTTTAGCATCTCAGTTTCCCTTCCCAAGACAAGATGCGGATGAGGACAAATCAATGGATGAGTTAGGGGGTGTATGGTAGTGCGTGCATGGGAGTGCATGAGGGGAAAAAAAATTAGTGTGCAGGGAATCAATGAACAACCATTAGCCGAACCCCCCCATCAGACCAAAGGCAGGTTTAAGTAACTTCGTGGGGGAAATCAAGAACCTCCTGACCTTCCCTAGGAAGCTCACGTAATCGATCCCCTCCCTTAGAAAAAAATGGTGATTAACATAGGAATAACATTTAGCCCCTCAAGCCCCCTCTCTTGTTGAATCATAGCCCCCTATAACTCTAGTCCTTGTCCGTCTAGTAGCCAGCAGTGTATTTATTATTAATAATGATAAAACATTACACGTCTTGAGCACACTGCCCTTTTAATAATTGTTTGGGCACTTAGACCTCTCAGCATTGTAACAATACATTATTCAAAATGAGGGTTTGAAACTTGGGGTGTTACACCCACGATCACCCTGGACTGATCTACCCCTAGGTGAATTCCCATGGTCACCCTGCCACAATAGATTAATCAATAAAATTAATGAAATTATTTTAACATTAAATAAAGTTAGTTATTGTAATCATATTTAGTTACTATTAACATTTACCTGATTTCACACAACAGGTGACTTTCCACAGTCACCTTGGACGGATGTAGCTGTAGGTGACTTTCCACGATCACCCTGACACAATAAATCAATCAATAAAATTTATGAAAATAATTGTAACAATAAAAAAAAATAGAGATTGTAATCATATTTGTGTTTACCTTAGACATAGAAGCTACAAGCTATGTTATATGTCGAGGACCATCCCCCTGCCACAATATAATAAGCAAGTTATCATATGGAAATATTGAGCTCAAAAGAACATAAAAGATCGAATGTTAACAACTATTATATAATAATAATAAAATTGTAACTATTACATAGATGTTTACCTGATCGGAGCTGCCTCCACTAGATCATGGCTTCCGACCACGATAACCCTACCAAAACATAAGAAGTAATATGTATTCAAATTTAAAACTACAGAATAAAACATGTTTAATAAATGTCATCAATGCAAAAAACCTTTAGTGAATTACTATTACATGATATCATCTTCAAATATTGACCTCATAAGCATGGAAAAGGTTGAATATTAACAACTATTATATAATAATAAAAAATTGTTATTACATGAAATTTTACCTGATCGGAGTTGCCTCTATGCCATGGAGGCTTCTGGGCATGATCACTCAGCCACAATACAAGAAGTGAGACAATTAATGCAACTGGTTCAGTTAAATGGTATAAAAGATAATTAATGCAAAAATAAAAAAAAATAAGAGTGATTGATCAAACATTGATTTAAATGGTATATAAGATATTTACCCCCATAGTAGCATCCCCTCCATCTATTCAGTTCAAATTGCAATCGATCAACAACTCTTTACCTGCAACTATTGATTTTTTTGCACATATAAATATACAATTTCCTTCATGCCCCTCAAATATGCAATTCGGTTTCTTAGTTGTTGTCCCTGGCCATTTATTATTTATAAATCCCACAATGTTTCCAGAAGCTTTTGGCCTTCCATCAATATGCATAGTCGCCCTTTTGTTTTGATTGTTGTCTACTAGTTGTATATAATTCGCAACAACTTCGTATCTCCGCATACTTCACATATATTGGACCAACATCAACCAATGATTGTATTTGTAGCATGGTATGACATACTCCATCAATTCAGTTATAGTGCCATATTTGACCTTTATGCCATCCATGGAAAATAGCCCCAATTCATGTAAGGACGATGGAGAAATGTGATACATCCTCCCATTGATGAAGAAAACTGTGTCCAATTGAGGTAGCTCCTTAGGTACCCATCGTTGCACTAAATTCTATACCTCAAGGGAAACTCAATGTCACCTATGCTCTCATCATCATAATCACATGACCCTCCTTCAACAATAAAAAATTCCATGCATCTACAAAATTTTCTCCTTACCTTTTCATCTCTAGTTGATCTATAACTATTAGATCTAGTACAATACGTCTCACTTTCAACCTCTCCTAGTTTATCTTGATCCTCACTCGAAGAAGATAGATCAAACATGTAACATCCTTCCGTTACGACTAGGAAAGCGAAGCACAAAAGGTAAAAAAAAAGTAACATTAGGAAATTAACATCAACACATAAATCACAGCAGCGTCTAATCAATGACATCATAATAAAGGCATTGCAAGCAACTCATTGTCGTAATCCATAGAGAAGTAACTAACGCATCAATAAAAATTAGTAATGACACATAATTAACACATCATATTATTATATAACGACACAATCAACAAGTAACATAAATGGCAACGCAAGAAATTCTCATCACAAGATAACACAGAGAAAGTACCCGCCCAATCTACCCTGCAAGGTTAGGACCTCCAAGACACATAAGCAACGCTCAAGCCCAAGATTCATCCAATTGATTTTGACCATTTAAGGTCTCATGGATGGCGATTTTTCTGAGGAACAAGGAGGTGTCTACATCCCACTAACATAATCAAGTCCAAAAACAAACTAGCTAAATCAACAACATCAATGATAATCAATGGCGCAATAGTGTTCTAATAACCAATCACACATCACTTAAATTCTAAGGGCAAGAGAATTTGATTACTAGATCAATCATACAACGACATAAGATGAGGCACAATGTAATCAACTTTATTTTATTTTCAAGGTGCAAAAGCAGACATCTACCTTAGTTCAAGGCGCATGATTAAACAATTACGGAATTCAACCAAAATCAACATTATTCCAAGGTGTGTGCATGATATAAATACTGGATTAACATAATCAACATCATTACAATGTGTGCAAGATTAATAAATCGTATAAATCATCATATACCAGCATTAATTCAAGGCACAAGATTAAGCAATTTCACAACCGATCATACATCAACATTTAATTTCAAGACGCAAGATTATCTAATTACTAAATCGTTTATACGTCGACAATAAATGACACAAGAGTAAATAAACTTTAAACAATCATACGTCAACATAATAAATGGTGCAAGAGTATTCTCAACCTTATTTCATTGCGCAAGGAGTTTAGCTACTTAACTAGTCATACATCAATATTGAATTCATGGAGCAAGTAAACTAATAACTTTAATCATTCATCAATCATGAAATATTCTATGCGCAAGAGTAAAGTATCGATTTATTTCATGGCACAACAAAATCTATCCACTCAATCAATTATAAGTAACGCAAGAGTAATCTACTTATTTTTAAATGACGCAGAATATTATAAATGCTTAATCATTCATAATAAATACTTCAACCCTTATGTTAAGGAAAATTCTTGTCCAATCAAAACACTAACAATCTTCTTTTTTATGACAACTCTTAACTAATCAACATCAATCAATATTAATGAAAACCACCCACCTTTCTTATTAAATCATAAACAAGAATAATACATAATATAAATAAGAACCTTGGTGGCTAGATCAATCAATCTGAGTAAAAGCCACCCACCTTTCTTATTAATGCATAAATAAGGAACGATACAAAATTAGAAATAGAAATCTTTATGGCTATTATTTTATCGTGGAGAACTTTTAACTGAATATCAAACTAGCCCAGCATGGTCTTCGCATGCAATAGAATATAGGTTTCTATATAGGTTTCAATTAAAAGGTTCCCGGCCCTTAGAATCTAGTCATTAGAAACTTAACAACCTCATGAGCTAAGGTTACCATATAAATTATTAGCATTACTCTGCAGAGGTCTTCAATCACACGCCTCTGGCATGCAGAGAGCCATGGCTGACTTATTAACACCTATCTTATTTGTATCCAAACCTCGCAATTGCACATCATTCAATGGTTATCTATGGCGCTAGCTATCAGATTGTATTATTCACTGGAAAAGAAAGGGTCATAGGTACATATGTCTCCACACAAAAGGAAATAAATCTGAAACAAGAATGCAGCGAATGCACCAGTAAAATGCAGAGAAAACAAGACATAAGGTTCCCCCCCCGCCAACACACAGGCGCCTTTAAGTGCAAAAATCTCAGAGATTACTCCTGGAATTTCACTGAGGGTATCAATAAATAACAGAGGTTATTCTTGAGGGTAATTCGTTCAGGTATCAAGGGAAATCGTACAGGTTATCCTGAGGTAATTTGTTGAGGTATAAAGGGAAATCATAGAGGTTATCTTGAGGTAATTCGTTGAGCTATCAAAGGAAATCGCAGAGGCAATTTCGCTGAGGTAATTCTTTGATACAGTCAGGGAATTAGCAACCCCTTTCTGAGGAAATTCGCAGAGATCATGCATAATAAAATTACAGGGACAGAATCATTGGGTGAATAGGAAGCAATGTCGGGATAAATGGAGAACTGATGCTGGGCGAATTGTCCAAAACGCAGAGATAAGTGGAGGTTTTCCCAACACACACAGAGTGATTTAAAGCATAAAAAAAAAACGTAGAGCATTAATATTAAATCGCAGAGGAATAATAAGGGAAATAAAACGCCAGGAAGGAGCTCTAAATTAGGAGAAAATTAATTTCGATACACAGAGATAAAACCGGAAATCCAACCCCAGGAGGACATGAATTTCTGGGAGAAATCCTAGGGGAAAACACAGACAGGAAACCGATGTAAGAAATCGCTAGAAAGAGGAAGGCACATAGTAAAAAGAAGATATGAAAACGTCGAGCAAGTGAAGGGAACAGAGCTCAGGCTCGTCCCCAAACGCAGAGTAAAAGGGATTCATGAAATCACTGAGCAATGGAAGAGCGCAAAGCTCAGTTTCGTCCCCAACGCAGAGTAAAAGGAATTCATTAAATCCCTGAGAAAGGAAGGACGCAGAGCTCAGGCTCTCAAAAAAAACGTAGGGAAATATAATAAAAAAACGCTAAGCACTTTATCCACTCAGAATTAATCGGATACCAAGAATACAAATGCAGAGACAAATTATCCACACAGATTTAAAATCGCAGTGTGTAACGGGTATAACATAAAACGCAGTGTTGAAATTGAAGTGTTATAACATGTAGAAAGTCGTTGGGCAAGAGGGATAGCATAGAGCTCATGACTGTTCTTAAAAATGAAGAGAATAAGCATGCAATTACGTTGGGAAAAGAGTGAAGGCGCAAAGGTGAACCAAGATGTAAACTCCAGGGAATACATTTGTACAAAATTGATGAGGGAGAAAACTCAATAAAAAAACAATGCATAGAATAGAACTCAGAGATCAACACATAGAGATTTAAAATCCATTAAAAAATTGCAAAACCATTTTATTATAAAGACATATTACAAAAACTTCATGGAACATCCATATTCTAATGACATCTCATATAAAAAAAATAGGAACCAATGTCCATTCAGTGAAGTTTAAAGATTTTACATCTTAAATCTGAATGCAATACAATACTCAATAAAATATCATAGCCGATGACGAGAAGTCGAAGAGATTCCTCCGCTCTTGCGCTTCGTCCAGCTCCTGCTTGTTAACCATGAAGACTTCACCGGTACCTCCAGCCAACGCTAGGCGTACTCTTATTCCCCCTTAGCCTCCCGATCCACAAAGGGGCCACACACAAACACAACCAGAATCCTCTAGCTACTAGCTCGCCTGGCAAGGTAGAGCCACCACTCTCTCTCTCTCGAGCTGGGTATCCCAACTCTCACAAGTAAAACCAGTCATAATTTTTGTAGCATAACCTTACTCATCCCAGTGTCCTCTCAGCCATTTGTCTTATAGAATTTCCTTAGCGACAACTTGTCATTTTCACAATTAATTGTTTTTTTTTTTTTTTTAATTAAGAATTATTCCCCCCATACACTTTTCACTCGTTCCTGAGTTAAAATATGAATGTTCTCTAGTTTTACTAGACTTTAGATACCTTTCTCTGCTTACACCTTCTTGTACACTTTATTCCTTTCTTATTTTAATTTCTAATTTGGTATTTACTTGCACAAGGTGTATTAAATCACTTCTTTAGATTTGTTTTATTTTTATTGATTTCTTAAATGGATTTATTTCACCCCTTAATATTTAATTTATGAAATTAAATTTATAGTTTTCTCACTAATCTTAGACTTAGGCTTAGTTACATTTTTATTTTCACGAACTTAGACCCTTAGGGATTATTCTTAATAAATTCACTCTTTAGTTAATTAATTAATCAATTAATTAATTCGACAAGTTCTCAAGATTTTACAAGGTTTAACGTTCACTCAAAGTTTTATCGGCCACCTAGATTTTTTGACTCATGTTTTTTAAATTTCACAATGTTCCCTTCAATATGCACTCAGTGCTCCAAGGGTGTCACTCACCTTTAGATTCAAATTTTTAATTTAGTGGCGTGTCCTTCAAGATGCACTATGTGCTCCAAGGGTGCCACTCGCCTTTGAATGGTTTTGGTAGTTTTCTAACCCCTAGAGTCGGCACTCAATTCGGGAAACCTTGTGAGATACTAAGGGCCTCTAAGTAATAAGGACCTTGCCTTATTGATCGCCCCTTAGAATATTCGTGAGTGAATGTCTCAGTTTTCCCTCACGACATCATGGATCTCTCTAACTAGGTAATTGTTAACCTACAATTCGAACCACGACGGGAGTGCTAGTAGGATGTGACAGGGATGCTTCCACACCTCTCCCTCAATATCTGGTTGTTTTGCATGGCCCCTTTACTCTTTATGTGAGTCTGATTAGCACGCAATCATCAACCTGCATCCATCAAAGAAACATTGTCAATGATCCATAAACAATATCATAATATACCCGATCATATGTCACATATGCATAAATAAAATACCCAAACCAATAAAATCCACTCCCTGAATCGATCAGAAATCCAAGGAGGTCCATCGATGCCATCAACATCCTCAATATGTCGAGTGTCCTATACGGTCAAGGGAAACTCGTCAATAGAATCTATCAATAAATAGATATCAAATAACATACCATCATAATCTATCAACATCATAATAAGAATCCATAAGCGAACAGACAACCATATACTAAGACCGGATCACTTGCACGCAAGTGTCCTCAAAGAATAAGTCAATAACATGTGCTCGCAAGAGTGGGATGTTACATACACCCCCTCTTGTTCTAAACTCCATCCTAAAGTTTTACAGTATATAAATTTAGTAAATAAATAGTTTGACAATATCTAAAAGTCTAACTATCAAATAAATATGGAAATCGTTGGTGCATATCATATGCATCATCCCAGGTAGTTGAGTGTGGACTATAATTGTGCCACTGGACCTTGACCTGGTCGAATGTTCGATGCAACAGCTATCAAATGTGATGGTCCATAATGTGAATTGGCTCCTCCGTGAGTGCACCCTCATTCGACACCTGCAAGGAACTCATGTCAAACACATGTGTAGGATCACTAACATAATGTCTCAAAATAGATACATGAAAAACATCATACATATGCCTCAAAGAATCATGCAAGGCTAGTTGATAGGCCACGAGCCCTTTTTTTTCCACAACTTTGAAAGGTCCCACAAACCTAGAAGAGAGTTTTTCACCCTTTCCAAACTTGATTGAACTCTTTTGCAGTTTCACCTGCAAGAAGAATCGATCACCAAATTCATAACTACGGTCAACGGAATGCGCATCGACATAACTCTTTTGTCGATATTGTGCTTATTTAATCCTTTGTATTATTGTTTTCAATTGTTCTTCCATTTCTTGGATCGCTTCTGGTCCTACCAAGACCCTATCCTCAACTCGATCCCAGCTCAAAGGCCTCTGACACGGTCTCCCATAAAGAAACTCAAATGGTACCATCTTAATGGTGCTTTGATAGTTGTTGTTGTATGAAAACTCTACCAGTGGCAAGAAATCTTCCCAATGCTTATGTTGGTTGATCTAAAAATTGAAGAAGACTTGTATTCTTGAAAATATTTGCAAGTTAAATTTTATGTGTTAAAATCAAATGGATCAACTTTGCAAACACATCTTTAATAGGATTTACTCATTCAAGATGCATATAAACAACAACATAATCAATGAACAGAAAACACATAACACAACAAATGATAAAGGAGTTCACCCCTCTCTTGGGCTACATCTCCTGCTCCAGCTTCCATTGGATCATTAGTATTATTTGCTCAAAGTGCTCAAAAATGTGCTTTACAATGCTCAAAATGACCAATAGACTGCTCTAATGGCTTCAGAACGTCCAAAAACCCCTAGCTGGGCTTTTTCAGCACCTTGTTTGGCCAAAAAATGAAGAAGATAGGCTTCTTTGAAGTCTCCCCTTCAAGCTTGTTGTCTCTACATCTACAAAACGCACCTTCTCTGGCTCAACCTAGCCCACACGCAATTTATAGCATAAAATATTAGCACCGTGCGCAACCGCACAACCGGTCCAAACTGTCGATCCGTTATGCGCTGGCCTTAACCACCAAGGCCCGTGGGCACATGGTAGTCATATGACCGCACGCCAACACAATAGGGAGTAATGTTAAACAACCGTCGGAACCGTATGTCAAACCCGTGTACATGTATAGTGGTCACATGGTATGCCAAACCGCAAACATATAACAAATGGTTATAATATATGGTTACGGTGGTAACCACCATAGTGTTGGTCGCATATAATATAACACATGACCACGGACCAGGACTTAGCCTGGGCCCGACCCATGTCCAAACATATATTACAACAATGTTAAATATATTGATTCCCATATACATAACAAGGAACATGCATGGGCGCGCCAATTGGGTGGCCTTTCCCAAAGATTTACCCTACCCCCAGAGGTCACGGGGTCGACTCCTACTGAGTGCAAAGGTTTTAACCAACAAGCAAGTGACACGTGGCGACCTTTGATTGGACCACGTGTCTCATCCCATTCGCTGCCAATAAAACATGCCATATGCCAACTGTCTGCCACGTTAGCGTATGGTCTTCCATGTCATCTGTACGGTCTGCCACATCATCGTCCGTACGGATTGTACAGACTGTACAGTCAACATCCATTTTTTTGCATGTTTGTCATTTTGAATAGAACGCGATATCTCTCGCTCCCAATGTCCGTTTGAACCCAAATGAGTTGTGTTGGGTTCGCAATGATGAGGCCTACGCTCTCGTTTGATTTGAAGTGATTCCGAGCACTTTGAATTTTTGAGCAAAATTTGATCCCCTGATCACACCTCCCCATTGAAAAGCTTTTGGAC
>JZKD02S2163318.1:24461-42963 GCA_000966675.3 Picea glauca
TACTCTTATTCCCCCTTATCCCCTTGAGCTACAAAGGGGCCATGCACAAACACAACTAGAATCCTCTAGCTCCTAGCTCACCTCGCAGGGTAGATCCACCACTCTCTCTCTCGAGATGGGTATCCTAACTCTCACAAGTAAAACCAGTCAGAATTTATGCAACATAATCTTACTCATCCCAGTGTCCTCTCAGCCATTTGTCTAATATAATTTCCTTAGTGACAACCTGTCATTATCACAATTAATTTTTATTTTTTTTTAATTTTGATTAGGAATTATTCCCCCCATACACTTGTCACCCATTCCCTTGATTTCAACAATAAATCCACAATTTAATTTAATTAAATGTCAAATTCCCTCACCCATCCTAAAGGCACTCCTAAAATCGCTCCTAGTTGTCCCTTTATTTCCCATTTATGATTGACGCCTTTCTAAAAATGGAGTTGAGCTAAAATAGGAATGTTCTCTAGTTAGACTAGACTTTATATACATTTTTATGCTTACACCTTCTTGTACGTTTTGTTCCTTTCTTATTTTAATTTCTAATTTGGTATTTACTTGCACAAGGTGTATTAAATCACTTCTTTAGATTTGTTTTGTTTTTATTGATTTCTTAAATGGATTTACTTCACCCCTCAATATTTAATTTATGAAATTAATTTTTTTGTCTTCACACTAATCTTAGACTTAGGATTAGTTACATTTTTATTTGCACAAGCTTAGATCCTTTGGGATTATTCTTAATAAATTCATTCTTTAGTTAATTAATTAATCAATTAATTAATTCAACAAGTGCTAAAGATTTTACAAGGTTTAACATTCGCTCAAAGTTTTCTCAGCCACCTAGATTCTTTGACTCATTTTTTTTTTAAATTTTGCGACGTGCCCTTTAAGACGCACTCAGTGCTCCAAGGGTTTCATTCACCTTTATATTCGAAATTTTAATTTTACAACATTCCCTTCAAGACGCACTTTGTGCTCCAAGGGTGCCACTCGCCTTTGACTGGTTTTGGTATATGTCCAACCCCTAGAGTCATCACTCCATTCGGGCGGCCTTGTGAGAGACTAAGGGCCTATAAGGAATAAGGACCCTACCTTATTGTGCACCCCTTAGAATCTTTGTGAGAGACTATCTCAATTTTCCCTCATGGCATCATGGATCTCTCTAACTGGGTAATATTTAACCTACAATTCTATCCATGGCAGGATTTCTAGTAGGTTGTGACAAGGATTTTTCCACACCTCTCCCTCAATATATGGTTGTTGTGCATGGACCCTTTACTTCTTATGTGAGTCTGATTAGCAAGAAATTGTCAGCCTGCATCCATCAATGAAACATTGTCAATGATCCATAAACAACAACATAATATACCTGATAATATGTCACATATGCATAAATAAACTACCCAAACTAATACAATTCACTCCCTTACTCGAACTAGAGTCCAAGGAGTTCCATTGATGGCATCGACATCCTCAATCTATCAAGTGTCCTACACACTCAGGGAAAAATTGTCAATAGCATCTGTCAATACATATATATCAAATAACATAGCATCATAATCCATCAACATCATCATAAGAATCCATAAGCAAACATACAACCATACACTAAAACTGGATCACTTGCATGCAAGTTTCCTCAAAGAATAATTCAATAACATGCACTCACAAGAGTGGGATGTTACAATTTAGGTACCTATTTTGTGGTACCTACACTGGATAAAATGAGAATATAAGTTATCGAGCTAAGTATTTTGGAAGAGATGGCAATTGTTTACTTGAAAGTCATGAAATGTGAACTGCATTCCCTTCTTATAGGTTTACATACTTCTCCAAGTCAAAACCCTATTATATGTATTCATATCACTCAAAACTAAGAATTCAATATTATATGCATATGCAGGTAGCTCAAATATTGAAATACATGCTCTAACTAACTATCCAAATAACACATCAATATGTTAATTATTAAATGTGTAAGAATCCCCTAGATGGTTGTGCCCTCAAGGAAGGAGTGACCCTCATTCCCCGTGCTATCTAGTTGAGGGAGTTGATTGGTTGGGCATTGTTGGGATTTCCTCAGATGTTGTAATCGGTAAGAATTCCCTTGTTTTGCATCAATTCCTCTTGATTTAGATTGAAAGTGTTCCTTCCTTTCTACAAACCTTGAAATATGCCAATATGCCGAAAAATGATTGTCAATTTTTTTCCAACTAAATGTGGAGTTACATAGAGAAGTGGATTAAACTAGAGTTGTAGGCTATGCATACCATCAATTAATATCAATAGTGAAACTAGTAGTCTATCCATATACAAAGAATAATGATTGGAGAAATGTTGAATGAGAGATATGGCATATGAGAGTTTCATAGAGAATCACTTTAAAGATCATCCCATGAGTATGCAGATGAGGGCACTGTAATGAGGGATCATTGGTGTAGTGCAAGGAGGACCGTAACTCATTATGGGGCTTTGGTGACCCAATGTGAAAGAGGATATTATAGACATAAGGTTGGTGATAGTATATACTAAAAGGCTAAGTCAAATAGTTGAAGTGTATCCCATGAATTATGGTTTATGAAAGTATCAAAGGGGAGGAAACCAGTTGGAAGAGATGTGCTTCTTCGCTGAGAAGGTAAGTGCCTAGTGGTTTTCTTGTGTCTATCAATGAAATATAAATTTGTAACCCTGGTTCAAATGACGATGTAGATTAGAAATTCCATTTTTCTAAATAGGGAGCGTGGTGGGCCAAAGAATTGAAACAAGAATGTTGAAATCCTTAGCTTAAATTTAAATTTTCAACCCAGTAACACAATAGTTTGATGAGGTACTATGCACATATTTCCAAACTACACCAGGAAAGATATCTACTAAAAACAAAACATGATAATTCTAGGAATGTTGGAACTACTCTAACAACAAGAAGGGATGCCTAATATCAACCTCTTTACTTATATTTTTGTACTCTCCATTGTTGATGTCTCTACACTCTATCTACCCCAAGTTAAGGGAACCAAGAGTATTGGGTGTGGAGAGTGTTTGTCACTTTGTTAGAGACGAATATGACAATAGTCATAAGGGTACCCAATTAACCAATGGTGTCAAGGAAGGATCACCTTAGATTCATAGGGTAAGATGAGATAATAAGCATGGGAAGAGAAGGATGCAATGTAAAGATCATAAATCAAATGAAATATGGAAATGACATGTTATAAAATGACTATGTTGTTGGAAAATACATAATTTAAATGGTTGCAAAACAAAGTTAAAAGAACCTACTAATGAAATGACATAAATTAACTGACTCTACTTGAATTGAAATGTTGTAAATATTATGTAAAGATGAAATTAAATTGCTACAAAATGTATTTTAAAACATCTCCTAATGAATGACATAAAGCATCTACCCCTACTTGAAATGACATGTTGGAAAACTACTACCTAAAACTAAGAATACTTGCAGGAAATGGTACATAACAAAAAAARGTGAAAAGATTAACTAAATACAACTACAGAAAAGAAAGATAATAGCACATACAAGGAACCTAGAAAAAACACTAAGAGAAAGAAATCTGAGAACACACTTTCTCCATTAAGAGATTAATTCATAACTACAACTTGTCTTTAATAAGTTCAAATGCACTAGCTCAAAATGGAGTTTTCAATGCTACGAATAACAAGACTAAACTAAGGATAACCCCTAACTACTAGCTATACAAAAAGGACTCATTAATCAACTCTTCAATTAGTCATTGATTAAAGGGATAGTGTCTTAAGGATCCATATAATCAAGTATCCTTGTTTCAAGGTCAAATCCCCTCCTAAATTGATCTTCCTCAATCAGAGATTTGAATTGAGATAGTGCTTGATTGAGTGTCTTAAGACATTGAATACATGTAATTATTTGGAGATTGAAGAGGGGACATGATCCCCTTTTTTTATCTCAAATGTAGGTTGGTGAAGACTTCCCTTAGAATTTGATCATCTTGAGAAATGGGTTAGTACACCTTTAGAAATTCATAAATTTATCAAAATCACAACTAGACTAAGACATATCACACAAATCAACCATTCAATCATATCATAATATACAAATGCACAAATCTCAAGATATTTATATTAGTCATATTCATAACATGTCTTTTAGTGTACAAGTAAGTTCACATCATCCCTATAATGGGGCTCAATGTACATCAATTAGGAAGCCTATTATAACCCCCTAGCTAAATATCTTGACATCCTCATGCAATTCAAAAATGTTGCATGTTTCTCCTGCTACCCCTTCTTGTACCTCATTTTTCCTATTGTTTACATGATTTCCTGAGGTCATATGCCAAATATTGGTTAATGACTCCCTTTCCATGTTAACTTATATCCTTTTCTACATTATTGCATTCCTCCTTATCCTCTTCTTCATCTAGTTCCTCTATAGGTGTAGGATGCAATAGGAGAGGGGGTTGAATATAAGTACAATCCATTTGAGCTTGATTCTCCTCAAGGACTCTCTACATAGTTGGGCCTTAAATAAGGAATATTGCAAGTTGTGAGGGGAATGAGGCTCAACCCTTTGATGGTCATGAGGAATGTCATTCCATTTGGTTTGGCATGCTAATAATTCCACTACCCTAAGGAGTTTGATGGTGTCCTCATAATGAGAAATTCCCATATACTCTCTTGAAAAGTATATATGAACTCCCTAGGGGTATATTCCACCTTGTAGGGGATTTGATTGGAAAACTTGCCAATTTGGAACGTGTGCCACTAATATTTGATGAAAATGATATAAACCATTGATGGATGGCTATAGTTGCACATGGCCTTTGCTAATTTTTTCATATTGGTGATAGAGGCCTCCATTAATTGAACATTTTCACTTCGGTTGGCTAATTATTTCTTAGTTTTGGATAGCTCTTCCTTTATGTATTTGTTCCCACCTTATAGCTACCTCTTACTATCCATATTCTCCATTTCATGATAGCATTCGAAATTGTGGGAGCTTTGATCCGATCATTTATCCTATAAATATCCTTGTATTAAAAGTATTTTTTGCACTAGAAAAATCCATGGTGGTTACCTTCCCCAAACTGAGCAATAGAAAACCTAAAAGACAAAACCCTAATTCTAGAATTTGGAAAAGAAAAGTTGGGGTGGTAGGTATAAAAACAAAGTTAGGGGTAGTACGTATAAGTGATTATAATTTCTCTTAAGGGAAATAAAGAGGAAATAAAGAAATATATTTTTGGGGGGTTCTAGGCATTGATGTAACATTCCTATCTATTGAGCACATGTTATCCAATTATTCTTTGAGGACACTTGCATGCAAGTGATCTAGTTATAGTACAATGTTATTTGTTTTGACTATGGATTTTACATGATGATGTTGATGGGTTGTGATTTATTGTTACTTTTTATATGTATTGACGGATGTTTTTGATGCGTTTACCTAAGTGTGCAAGACACATGACAAATTATAGATGTGTATGGCATCAATGGACTCCGGATTGAGTCAAGGAGTGGACTGTATTGGTTTGAGTATTTCATTTTATGCATACGTGACATATGATTGATTATATTATGATTTTGTTTATGGATCATTGACAATGTTTTGTCAATGGATGCACACTAATGATGCTTTCTAATATGAATTACATAAGGAGTAAAGGGGTCATGCACAGAAAAACCAGACATTGAGGGAGAGGTGTGGCAGAGTCCCTGACACAACCTACTAGCACTCCCATCATGCCTCAAATTGTGTTTAACGATTACCTAGTTCAAGAGATCCATGATGTCATCAGGGTGGACTGAGACAGTCACTCACAAAGATTTCTAAGGGGTGCACAATAAGGCGGATTCCTTATTACTTAGAATCCCTTAGTCTCTCACAAGGTCAACTGAGTGGAGTGTTGACTCCAAGGGTTGGAAAAACTACCAAAACCAGTCAAAAGGCGAGTGGAACCCTTGGAGCACAGGAGTGCGTCTTGAAGGGCATGTTGCATAATTAAAAAAAAAAAAAACTTGAGTCAATGAATCTAGGTGGCCTAGAAAAAAATGAATTGATTTGACATTGTCGGATTTAAAATAATTAATTAATGAGTAATTTTATTAATTATAAATCCCCATAAAATTCTAAGCCTATTTTAAGACAAATCCTAAGTCTAAGTTTAGTTAGGGGACTAAAATAAAATGTTAAATAAAGTAAAATATTAGAGATAAACAAATCTAAAGAAAAACTGAGATAAATCTAAAGAATTGATATAATGCACATGTGTGCAAGAAAATACTAAAATGAAATTTTTAAATAAGAAAGAAATAAAGTATGAGAGAATAGGTGTACACATAGAATGGTATCTAGAATATAGTTACCACTAGTCTAACTTGAAGAAGACTCCTATTTTAACTCTAACTCAGATTTAGTAAGGAGACAATCAATAAATGAGAATCTGGGGAATAAAGAGACAACTAAGAGCGATTTAAGGAACACATTTGGGAAATGTGAGGGAAATTGAATTTTAATTAAAATATAATATGCAATTACTTGTGCAACTTGGGGAGAGGGTGACAAGTGTGAGGGTGAATAACCCTAATTTATTTAATTTTAAAAGTTAATTAATTGTGCATGTGGGCATGTGTCAGTGAGGAAACTCCTATAAATCAAATGGTCTAGATGGAAAAGGGACAAACTTGTTATTGGTAAAGTTATGCTACCAAAATAATCTTTGACTGTGTTTTACTTATGAGAGTTGGGATACCAAGATTGATATAGAGTGGTGTCTCTACCTTGTGAGGCAAGCTTGGAGCTAGAGTATTTTTGGTTTGTGTGTGTGTGGCCCCTTTGCGGCTCAGGGGGCTAAGGGGAGAGAAGAGTACCCCTAGCATTGGTTGGGAGGTGTCGATGAAGCCTCTATGATTAGCAAGCAGGAGGAAGGAAGGAGCGCCATATGTTGAAGAATATCTTCGACTTCGTCGTCTTTGGTTACGATATTCTTATTTGATTTTTGTAATTTTAATTAGTTAAAATTGTATATATAGTCTCCATAAATATTGTTGTAACTGTGTTTTTATTTCTGATATCAAATTGGCAAGCTCTTGATGGGTTTTGTGTAATAAAAGAATTTTTGGAATATGATGCCAATTCAATTTCTCAACTAAGTATTTGGAATTTGTGTTAGCTCTCTTTTCATTTGCCAATCTATTTTGTTCTACTTGTTCGTTTCTAGATGGATTAGCAATGGAGAAAGTTATAAATTTTATCTGATGTTATTTGTTTGTAATCTAAACGCAATTTCTTCTTGGTCGCTGCCACTGATTGCCAGTTCATATTTTTAATTTAAAGTAAATTTGTAATAATATTAATATTTTTAATTGTGTAATAGAGTTTTAGAAAAAACGCTTTAATGGTGTTGCATTTAAAATCTGAAATGACAAGTTCTTGATATTTTGTCAATTCTAGAGAGTGAATTTATGAATATCACTCTCATTTCAAATTCTCAAAATAAGCAATGGATGTTGTTAATATGTGTATGTATAGATTTTGAATTTCGTGGTCGTTGTCTTGATTATCATTGCATAATTTTTAATTTAAATTTTCTCTACGTCTGTGATATTTCCAACAAAGATGATAGCCGATTATTCCTTCTTTTTTTTTAATTTTGAAATTGGTTATTGATTGTGCATGGAACATTGGCATTCAATGGAAAATTTATGAATAACAAAATTCCTGTAGAATGAACCTCCAATAATGTGTTCCTTACTATCTTCAAATTTCTTAGTTGTTTTTCTGCGTGAGTAAATCAAATTATATTGCAAAAAGGGATTGTGGTGTAAATGTTGCCCCATCTTTTGAATAACCCAAAATTTTACCAATTGAGTGTTCGATTCCTCTTTCGTTGTCTTGAATTCTCAAAAATTATGCTTGTTAGGATTTAATTTGGAAATGTATTTGGGGCTACAACAAATAATTGAAATTCCTAAGTGCATATTTAATTAATTTACTATCCTTCCTTGAAGCTTAACCATTACTGAATTTTTATTTGTTGCTTATAATTTTTAATTTGAATTTATCAGAAAATTAGTTTTGTTTTAAGGTCTGGAACGAGTGTCGGATCAAGTGTCAGATCAGGTGTCAAAACAAGTGTCATATCCAGGGTTGGATTAGGTTTTGTATGACAATGTCTCTCTTAAAAATAATAGTGTTAATTAACTTGTTCGTGTCTGGTTTACCCATTTCCATTTAGCTAATTTTAGTAATGATTTTTTCTCGTTTCTAAAATAGTAGTAACATTCTCAGAGTAATTGTGAGAGTGGTGAGTTCATGATTGAATTGATTGTCTTTGACTATACACGTTCACTCATCTTTTGTCTGTCGTTGCCACTTCTTGACAGACCTTGCATCAAACTTATTGCCCCTTCCATTAAGGCTATGCAATTAATAAAATCGATTTTGTTGCACATTGATTTTAATTTAAATTATCAGAAATTAGTGCCAGATCCAAGACTGGATTAAGTGTTGGATTAATGTCTAGATTGAGTTTCAGATTAAGGTCTGGAACAAGTGCCAAATTAAGGTCTGGAACGAATTTCAGATTTTTCTACACACTAGATCAAGGGCTGGGATAATTTTGTAACTCCTTCTTTGTTTCCTTACTATGGAGATGTAATTTAGCATCTAAATAATTTTACTATTAATATAGATTGGGTCTTCCTAAATTATTAAACGGATTGTGAGTTAACTTGAGTTCTTTACTTATTGTTTAAAAAAGACTTGGGTTTCTTGATTTTAATGGATTGTAAGTTAGCAATGAGTTCTTTATATATTGTTAAAAGGTCTTGGGTCTTAATTTAATTCTTTTAAATGGATATGTCAGGAAGCTTGACTTCTATCATTTACTTATTATGATTGATCTTCTTAAAGTATTTATATGGGATAAGTAAGTGAGTGTACAAAATCTTGTTATTTTCTTAACATGTTTTTGGATCATCTTAGTTCTTTTAAATGGTTTTGAAAAGTGGGTTGAAATCTTAGCATTGCTTTTATGTTTTTCTCATAGTTTTAAAAGGATACTTAAAGTAGTGATAAATCTTTTATGTATTGTTTAAGCGGATTGCTCTTATTATGCATCTCATTGGATATATATAAATTAGCATTGACTCTTTATGATTGCACTTATGCTAATGTGGTTCTTATTAATCTTTATGTATTATTTTCTTATTCGAAATTACACTTAAGCATTGCTTGAAGGATTGATTAAGTAGAGTAGATTATTATTGCACTATGATTAATTGATGGTTATGTATGTTGATAATTCTAGTCTTGAATAGCGGTGTATAATTGAATTAATGGGATTTAGACACTTCCTTGTTCCTTAGAAAATTCGTCAGTCCTAAGCCCTTAAGTGGTCAAAATCAATCAAATGAATATTGGACTTGATCGTTGCATATGTGTCTTGGAGGTCCTAACCATGCAGGATAGGTTGGTTGGGTAGCTTCCTTATGTTATCTTTATAATATATGGTTCATTGAATAATAGTGATGTTGCCTTCAGTTGATTGTGATGAAATTGATTGTGTAGTTATTAATATTATGATGCATTTTCACTTGTACTAATGTTTGTAAAAAAAAAAAATTACCTATTTTGTACATCACTAATTGTTTTCATAATAGAGGGAACGCTACATATGGTATCAAAGCCAGTTCAACCCTGCAACTTTGGACCGTTACACCTTCCCTTGTGTTAAACTTGTGATTAAAACAATATTGTTAATTAAAATTTGAAATTTTTTCATGCAGGTAATCATGGTCAAAGGACATCATGGAGGTAGACAACACGGTTCTAGGGGAAGAGATGTGCCTCCTCTAGTAGCATCCATGCCAGAGGGGTCTAACCCTCAAGGAGATGAACATGTCATTGAGCAGGATCAGGTTGTTGTGGGAGATGTGGTTGGTTTGATGAGATCCTTTCAGAGGATGTTAAAGGCCTTGGTTAACCAAATGGATAGAGAAGAGGGTAGGAAGTTTGTACCCAATGAGGGTTCATAGCATGCTCTAGTTGGTAGTGGTATAATTCATAGAGAACTCGAGAAGGTGAAGCTTCCCGAGTTCATGGGTGCCACAGATGGCTCAGTCATCGAGGCATGGTTGGAGAACATGGTGATGTTCTTTGCACTTCATGACTACACCTCCAACATGAAAGTACACATGGTGGTATTTCAACTGAAGGGGAGTGATATTCTATGGTGGAAGATGCTCCTACCTCAAATAAACGTGGTTGTTGAAGACGTTTCATGGAATTTGTTCGAGGAATGGTTCCGGGAGAGGTATTTGTCAGAGGAATTCATTGATCACCAGATCAATGAGTTCAATGCCTTACGAAAGGGTGGTCGTATGGTGCCAGAGTATGAGGCCAGATTCATGGAGCTACTTAGATATTCTCCACATCTGAACATGGAGAATATAAAGTTCAAAACGTTTGTGTTTGGCCTTAACTTCAACATTCATGCAAAGGTGAGGATATTAATGCCATAGACATTGCATGAGGCAGTACAAAAATCCCTCATAGATAAGTAAGAGATGACCAACGGAGGTTAGGGTAGGACTCCTGCAAGACCAACTTGACAGAAAAAATCAGGAGCGCAACAACATCAGACTCTAGTCAGACATGCATCAGGGCATCGAGATACTCCTAGAGGACCTATGTTCACAACGCCATGATGAGAAACTCCTCATCAGAGGACTCCTTACAGAGAACCACCTCATCATCATCAGTGTCGCCCACAACAACAACAGTTTAGGCATGTTCAGTAGAATGAACCAGGATGTCAGACTCGTAGGCCAACAACTTCTACTTCAAGGACCAAGAGTATTGGACCGAAGACAAGATGTTAGACATATGGAGAGCTACATTACCAGTGAAAATGTCTAATTGAGAAGGCCAGAGCGGTCAGATCAATAGAACACACTACAGTTGGATATTTGGGTAAGGCCCACAGGATTCATGCCTCAGTGAACAATCATCAGGCTGAGCACCAGTCCACTGTGCTTGAGACATCAAGTGTCATACGAGGGTGCCCTCACGACAGAGCCAATCCACATTATAGACCATCGCATTTGACAGCTACGATGTCAAATAGTCAATCAAGTCAAGGTCCAATGGGAAAAATATATTCCACACTTGGCTACCTAGGAGGACGCATATGATATGTGTCAGTAGTTTCCTTACTTGTTTGATAGATTAGACATATAGATCTTGTCAGATATTTTTATTTACTACATTTTGTATACTGTAAAACTTCAAGACGAAGTTTAAAAAAAGATGGGGTGTATGTAACATCCCACTCTATTGAGCACATGTTATCGACTTATTCTTTGAGGAAACTTGTGTGCAAGTGATCCGGTTATAGTACAATGTTATTTGTTTCGACTATGGATTTTACATGATGATGTTGATGGGTTGTGATTTATTGTTACTTGATATATGTATTGACATATGTTATTTATGATTTTACCTGGGTGTGTAGGACACATGACATATTATAGATGTTGATGGAATCAATGGACCTACTTGGACTCTGGATTGAGTCAGGAAGTGGATTGTATTGGTTTGAGTATTTTATTTTATGCATGCGTGACATATGATTTATTATAGTATGATTTTATATATGGATCATTGACAATGTTTTTTCAATGGATGTAGGCTGACAATGATTTCTAATCTGACTCATATAAGGAGTAAATGGGCCATGCACAGAAAAACCATACATTGAGGGAGAGGTGTGGCAGAGCCCCTAACACAGCCTACTAGCACTCTCATTGTGGATCGAATTGTAGGTTATTGATTACCTATTTCGAGAGATCCACGTTGTCGTGAGGGAGGACTAAGATAGTCACTCACAAATATTTATAAGGGGTGCACAATAAGGTGGAGTCCTTATTCCTTAGAAGCCCTTAGTCTCTCACAAGGTCAACCGAGTGGATTTTTGACTCCAAGGGTTGGAAAAACTACCAAAACCAATCAAAAGTTGAGTGGCACCCTTGGAACACGGGAGTGCGTCTTGAAGGGCACGTTGTGTAATTTAAAAAAAAACAAAATGGAGTCAATGAATCTAGGTGGCCTAGAAAAAAATGAATTGATTTGACATTGCCGGATTTAAAATAATTAATTAATGAGCAATTTTATTAATTATAAATCCCCATAAAAGTCTAAGCCTATTTTAAGACAAAGCCTAAGTCTAAGTTTAGTTAAGGGACTAAAATAAAATGATAAATAAAATAAAATATTAGAGATAAATCAATCTAAAGAAAAAGTGAGATAAATCTAAAGATTTGATATAATACACGTGTGCAAGAAAATACTAAAATGGAATTTTAAAATAAGAAAGAAATAAAGTATGAGAGTAGTAGGTGTACACACAGAATAGTATCTAGAATCTAGCTACCACTAGTCTAACTAGAAGAAGACTCTTATTTTAACTCTAACTCATATTTAGTAAGGAGACAATCATTAAATGAGATTCTAGGGAATAAAGAGACAACTAAGAGTGATTTAAGGAACACATTTGAGAAATGTGAGGGAAATTGACATTTAATTAAAATAAAATATATAATTACTTGTGAAACTTGGGGAGAGGGTGACAAGTGTGAGGGTGAATAATCCTAATTTATTCAATTTAAAAATATAATTAATTGTGCATGTGGGCATGTGTTAGTGAGGAAATTCCTATATAGAAAATGGTCTATATGGAAAAGGGACAGACTTATTATTGGTAAATTTATGCTGCCAAAATATTTTTGACTGTGTTTTACTTGTGATAGTTGGGATACCAAGATTGATATAGAGTTGTAGCTCTACCTTGCGAGGCAAGCTTGGAGCTAGAGTATTTATGGTTTGTGTGTGCATGGCCCCTTTGAGGCTTGCGGGGCTAAGGGGGAAGAAGAGAACCCCTAGCATTGACTGAGAGGTACCGGTGAAGTCTCTGTCATTAGAAAATGGGAGGAAGGAAGGAGCGCCATTTGTTGAAGAACATATTCGACTTTGTCATCTTCGATTATGGTATTCTTATTTGAGTTTTAAAATTTTAATCAGTTAAAATTGTATATATAGTCTCTAGAAATATTGTTGTAACTGTATTTTTATTTCTAATATCGAATTGGAAAGTTCTTGATGGGTTTTGTGTAATAAAATAATTTATGGAATGTGATGCCATTTCAATTTCTCAACTAAGTATTTGGAATTTTTGTTAGCTCTCTTTTCATTTTCCAATCTATTTTATTTTGGATTAGCAATGGAGAAAGTTAGAAATTTTATCTGTTGCTAGTTATTTTTAATCCAGACGTGATTTCTTCTTGGTCGTTTCCATTGATTCGTAGTTCATATTTTTAATTTAAATTAGATTTGTAATTATATTAATATTTTTGCTTGTGTAATAGAGTTTTAGAAAAACCATTGTAATGGTGTTGCATTTAAAATCCGAAATGACAAGTTCTTGATAGTTTGTGAATTCTAGAGAGTGAATTTCTTAATATTATTGTCATTTCAAATTCTCAAAATAAGAAATGGATGTTGTTAATATGTGTATGTACAAATTTTCAATTTTGTGGTCGCTATCTTCATTATCATTGCAGAATTTTTAATATAAATTTTCTCTACACCCTTGATATTTCCAACAAAGATGATACTCGATTATTCCCTTTTTTTTAATTTCAAAATTGATTGTTGATTGTGCATGGAGCATTGGCATTTGATGGAAAATTTCTTAATAACGAAATTCCAGTAGAATGAACCTGCAATAATGTGTTCCTTAATTTATTCAAATTTCTTAGTTGTTGTTCTGCATGAGTAAATCAATTTCTATTGGAAAAGGGATTGTGGTGTGACTACTACCCCATCTTTTGAATAACCCAGAAATTTACCAATTGATTATTTGATTCCTCTTTCGTTGTCTTGAATTCTTAAAAATTATGCTTGTTAGGATTTAATTCGGAAATGAGTTTGGGGCTACAACAAATAATTGACATTCCTGAGTGCATATTTAATTAATTTAATGTCTTTCCTTGAATCTTAACCATTACCGATTTTTTATTTGTTGCCTGAAATTTTTAATTCGAATTTATCAAAAAATTAGTTTTGTTTTGAGGTCCAGAACAAGTGTTGGATTAGGTGTCGGATTAGGTGCCGAAATAGGTTTCGTATCTAGGGTCATATTAGGTTTTGTATGGCAACGTCTCTCTTAAAAATAACACTGCTAATTAACTTGTTCGTGTTTCGTTTACCCATTTCCAGTTAGTTGATTTTAGTAATGATTTTTTTCTCGTTTCTAAAATAGTAGTAACATTCCCAGATATAACTGTGAGAGTGGTGAGTTCGTGATTGAATTGATTGTATTGGCCTATACACAGTCACTCATCTTTTACCTGTCACTGCTACTTCTTGATAGACCCTACATCAAATTTAGTGTCCCTTCCTCTAAGGCTATGCAATTAATAAAATTGTTTTTGTTGCATGTTGATTTTAATTAAATTATCATAAATTAGTGTCGGATCCAGGACCGGATTAATGTCTGGATTGAGTGTTGGATTAAGGTTTAGAAGGAGTTTCAGATTAAGGTCTGGAACGAATTTCGGTTTTTTCTGCACACTGTATCAAGGGCTGGGATATATTCTAGAACTCCTTCTTTGTTTCCTTGCTATGGAGATGTAATTTAGCATCTGAATAATTTTATTGTTAATTTAGATTGGGTCTTCCTAAATTCTTAAACGGATTGTGAGTTAACTTGAGTTATTTACTTATTATTTAAATAAGACTTGGGTTTTCTTAATTTTAATGGATTGTAAGTTAGTAATGAATTCTTTATATATTGTTAAAAGGTCTTGGGTCTTACTTTAAATCTTTTAAATGGATATGTCGGGCAACTTGAATTCTATCATTTACTTGTTATGATTGATCTTTTTAAAGTCTTTATATGGGATAAGTAAGTGGGTGTACAAAATCTCATTATTTGCTTAACATGTTTTTGGATCTTCTTAGTTCTTTTAAATGGGTTTGAAAAGTGGGTTGAATTCTTAGAATTGCTTTTATGTTTTTCTCATAGTTTTAAAAGGATACTTAAAGTAGTGATAAATTCTTTATGTATTTCTTAAGCGGATTTCTCTTATTATGGATCCCATTGGAAATATATAAATTAGCATTGACTCTTTATGATTGTACTTATGCTAATGTGGTTCTTATTAATCTTTGTGTATTATTTTCTTATTCAAAATTACACTTAAGCATTGCTTGAAGGATTGATTAAGTAGATTAGATTATTATTGCACTATGATGAATTGATGGTTATGTATGTTGATAATTCCAATATTGAATAGCGGTGTATGATTGAATTAATGGGATTTAGACACTTCCTTGTTCCTCGGAACAATCGCTAGTCCTGAGACCTTAAGTGTTCAAAATCAATCGGATGAATCTTGGACTTGAGCATTGCTTATGTGTCTTGGGGGTCCTAACCATCTAGGATAGGTTGGGTGGGTATATTCCTTATGTTATATTTATAAGATACGGTTGATTGAATAATAGTGATGTTGCTTTCAGTTGATTGTGATGAAATTGATTGTGTAGTTATTAATATTATGATGCATTTTCACTTGTACTAACGTTTGTAAAAAAAAAAAAATTACCTCTTTTGTACATCACTAATTATTGTCGTAATGGAGGGAACGTTACAATTGAGTTTAATAATGAAGTGGAAGTAATGACATATTTTCAAGGTATACATTTATTTAAGGAGGAAGGTGTAAATATTGCAACTATAGTCAATGACTCATGAATCATTGTAAGGTTCCTCTTATGACATACTACTCAAAATCCTTGGTTATGTCATCGATTTCAAATAATGATGGAACTATCCCATCATTTTCTTATGGATATGGGGGCATCTGTGAATGAAAATAAATTAAGAAAAAGGGAGGTTTTCTCCATTATACTTTTCTCCCATTACATTAATCAATGTTAATCTCATGATGACATTATCTACAATAGTTCTTAGTTTGATGGGATCAAAAGGACTATGGTTTATGGACATTAATATGTCACACTCTCTAATACTACCAATTGTCAATGCTTTTGATTAATAAGAGCATGTCAATCCATTCCAACTTCTCTCTATGGCTAGTTTTATTTGGATTGAAGGGTGGGCTAGGAGAGAAATTTCTTCCCTTCCGTGAGCCTCTAGTTTATATGGTCGCACCCTAGGCATATGGAATCCTACAGAGATGTCACAGTCTAGCTCTATAGTAGGATGCGACGATCAGGCATCATCGCACCCCATGCATATTGCAGGGTGTGACGACCTTCTTTAATAAGGTTTTTTAGAAAGGAAAGATCACTCTCTTCATGGAGAAAGACTCTTTTATCTTTTTAGGGAACATGAACACATGTTGTCAGTGGATCACTAAGGTGACAAAAATAATCTGTAATATAATGCCCCCCAAAGTATGAAGCTGGAACACATGACAGCTGAAATACTTTGTAGAATGTGTGTGTTGAACAAGGAGCACATTGATCAAGAACCTGCAAACAATCAATCATCTGCATAATAATATACCATCATCTGAGGTAGGCATCCCCATACTCAAATTAAAAACTTTCAAGTATGTCATGGCCACTAAATATACATTGTGGATCCATGGAATTATGAATTGACATAGCCACCAAGAATACATTGTGAATATATGCTCTAAAAGGACTCAAAATCAGACATATCCATGAGACATACAAAGTGGATCTATGTGTCAATGCAAATCATGAATACTCCATCGCAACTTGGATCAAAATGATAATATCCAGGGTCTTCATTTCCATTGTCTCTAAGTACGAATCTAGCCATGTGATTATAGGTGATGAATTCGAACATGGTATAAACCACTTGATTACCAGTCATTAATGAAAATCGTTAACAACTGCAATGGAAATAACCATTGATGTCAATGACTCCCAAGGTCCCCCGATACAATCTAGAGAATGTGAATAAATGAGTTGTAGTCAAACACTTGATGGAATCTTCCAATTAGGGGTTAATGATGTGAACCCACTATTGAAGCAGAAGAAACCTGCCATTGAGGCATGCAGGCCCTAAGGTACTGAATGATTTCTAAGTCTTATTCTTGAATAATGTGTTGAAGTCGACAAGAGAAGACTCATCATAGGAGGGCCTTGATGTATCCCCCATCATTGACATGAAATATGTAACATATTTGAGGTAGATCAGAGTATGAAGTGATTTGAAACTGACACAAGGAAGGCCAACATGGTAGAAGATGTATAAATGTAGATGGTCAGCTCAATAGAATGTTTGTTTAGGTTAGACTTCTCTTGAACATATGAACGACACGATAATGGTCTTAGAAGCATTGACTCAAGGAGGACCCAAAATATGGACATGTGGATGATCAAACGAGAGACAAATGGATTTCCCAAACCAGATACAATGATGAAGGGGGGTGTCATGTTCAAGAGCGACTATTACTACCACTAACACAAATACAGAGACACATTTCTTTCCCAAATTTTCCCCCACCATTTCTAGCGAGTACCTCTTTATTTTTACGCAAGCTTGAGAAGGATAACATATGATTGTTGTTGTAAGCTCATCCTTCAGACGATTCCCTCGGAGTATGTTTAATGAACCCTAATAAGGAGTGTTTCGGTCCCATATGGGTCTTTTGATGTTTGTTTAATGAGTCCAAAGAGAGAAAACTCAGGGGTTTTTCAATTTTTTAGAGAGTCTGAAAAAAACTTAAAGAGAACTCCATCAAGTCCTTTTTCGTAAATTAATCTGACGAGACCGAAAAAGTGATAACCTATCTCCCATCAGATTTTTTCTTCAAATACTTTTACAAGCGTGAAAAGAACAAGGTCTCTCAACAATATTTTTATTTTTAAGGAACGTGAAAAGAGCTTAAAGGATACTCCATAGGCTTTGTTTTTCATGTCACCATTATGAGTTTGAAAAAATGACAAAAGACTACTTGATTACATTCTCATGGTTTCATGAGCATGAGAACGAATCAAGACTCTGCTCATAGTTTTTCCTGAAAAACCCTAAAAGTATTTGTACATGCAACAAATATATAAAAACAAACCAAAAAAACGGACCCTTGTTCCAACGTCTCACCTCTAGACTTTTTCAATCTGCAAAAAATCAATCACTTGTAAAGTTGTTAGGACTTTAGCATTTGGATGAAGCATAAAAAATAATATAATATACAAATGAAAAGTAATAAAAATTAATAAAATAGGTAAAAACCCACATTTCATTATTTCATTTGTAACTGTTGATACTGAGAGGGGGGTGAATCAGTATCAAGTACAATTTAAAAACCTTTTTCAACTTATACTTTAACCATTCAATTATATCCAATGATAAATGAACAATAGTATAAGAGTTACACCAATACACCACAATACACCATGCACAATATATGAGAAATAATCAATAGTTTTTGTTCAAGGGAA
>JZKD02S2163351.1:27339-42961 GCA_000966675.3 Picea glauca
ATGACAAATAGATGAATTCTAGTTCAAAAGACACTCTAATTAAAAAAATTAGTAGGTAATTTATATAGAGTCCAAATTAACGGTATACAAATAAAATGTGTGCAACCAATGGAAAAAAATAATTTGATTAGAAAGGAATATTTTGGCATAGTAGGGGGGCATTCCTCTCTTACTAAGACAACCCAAAAAATCTTAAAAAGACCGTTGGTATTTTGACTTGGTGAAACATACTAAGGTGACCGTTGGAGGGGAAAACCTAGTTTTGAAAACATCGCAATTGCGACATACATCTTCACAAATGTGGCAAGAGTGATGTTCCAATGGAAAACGTGGCAACAGAGACGTTCCAATGGAAAACATGGCAAGAGTGACGTTAACGTGGAAAGACCGACGTTAACGTGGAAATTGCGACATACATCTTCACAAACGTGGAAAGAGTGATGTTCCAGTGGAAAATGTGGCAAGAGAGATGTTCCAGTGGAAAACATGGAAAGAGCGACGTTAACATGTCAAGACCGACGTTAACATGGCAATTGCGACATACATCTTCACAAACGTGGAAAGAGAGACGTTCCAGTGGAAAACGTGGCAAGAGAGACGTTCCAGTGGAAAACGTGGCAAGAGAGACATTAACATGGCAAGACCGGCGTTAACGTGGCAAGAGTGACGTTATCGGGCAACATGATTTTTTTTTTTTATAAATTTCCTCTATTTTGAGACAATATGGACAATTTTGTCCATAACGTCGCAAATAAAACGTCGGAATTTTTACAATATGTAGTAGTGATGATATCTGGGCGGAAGTGTTGGGGTGAATTTGGGTGAAAGCAGTGTGCCAATGGGGGCTTGGCTAGCCACTGTAATCCCAGTGTGAGGACTCGTAGTATCTAGGACCACTGTGTAATGGACCGTTTGTAGAGGGATAGTCAAGATGTGGTTAGTTGGCAGAGCGTCTGTACCAGGAAAATAATAGGTAGTAGTAAAAGGTATTGCGTCTGGATCAAATGTTTCGGGAAGTTCAGGCGTGACCATGATATCAATGCCTTCTCCTGAGCCAATAAGATCCCTTATAAAAATTCCAGTAGTCCAAAAAGGATATTGACCCTCAGGTCCTATGAAAGGTCCATTTGGTAATCCAGAAGACTGAACAACTATATCTCTGGAAGAATTCAATCAAACAATACGTCTCTTGGAGTTGGGAGGAAGTCAAGAGTCCTCTCGAGAATTGGTAATTTAGAACCATTCTAAAGAGTTATTTCTTTCCACTTGTGGAGTGGCAACGTCTTGGACTTCACTCTGTTGAGGAGAGCCCTCCAGTGAGTTGGTAGGAAAGGGTTGAGAACCTTCCAGATCTTCTGGGGGTAGGCCTTGCATTCTACGTGAACTGCGTGGAGGGTCAATTGTGATCGATTTATAATTTTATGAAAGAAATTCTATGGCCAAATTGGGTAAACAAAAAACATGCGCTAATGAAATCTAGGAAGCAAAACCAAGCAAACAAGACCTTCTAATTCCGAAGTCACTAGTTCGTGATGAAATCCAACGTCGCAACGACGAGACAATAAGTGGCTGGGCTAGGTTGGAAAAGTTACGTTGATGACCTACTTAATGGACTTACACCCTGGTGCAAGCTCCCACACACAATCATGGGTATACCCTCCAAGGAGCCCGAGTGAGTCCGGCCAACGTCGATTCCATGTACCATGAAGACTTACCCCTTCACAGTCACCTTGTGTAAGACCCTAAGAAGATAGGCTACTAAGGTTACCACCAACAATAATGATTCTTGGGGGAATATTTGTTAGGGCCCTAACTTGCACATAGGTAGATCATTATATTCGAATGTAATAAAGGTCAATATTAATAAGGCCTTTCAATAAAATAGAATAAGGCGGATGTAAGAAGACCTAATAGAAGCTTCTTCTTCTAGAAGGATCTTCCTCTAGATGCTTCTCTTGATAGACATATTTAGTATAAATAAGGGTCGAGGGTATGGAAACCCTAGCTTGGAGATTATTGTAACAGAGCACTGCTCGATTTGAGGTTTCCTCCTCGAAGAGGCCTGTAAACATTGCTTTCTGAGTCAAAGTGCTATTTCTGTTGTTGTTCTTATATCATTTCTGTGTTATTGTGGAGATTATGTTGGATATAATACTGTTATTCTACCATTTCTAGAATTTTATTTCTGTTCTGCATATTTATTATATATGGTATTTAGAAAGTGGTATCAGAGCACTTTCCTTGGAAAAAATTGTGGGATTTTTTTTCCAGGGTAGAGACGTATTTCGGTGTCTTTAAGCCACAAAGATCTATCTTTACGTGAATAAACCCGCAGTTGAGGGATTCATACACGCAGGAAATACAAGTGGTTCTTAAGCGCACATCTGTTGGCCACCCTTGTAACCCCTGTTGGTACCCCTTTGAGTGGTAGCACATCAAACAACACTCGTGTACGGATAAACCTAGATTTCCTGAAGCCCTCTTTAGATAAACCTATCGGCTGCTGAACTGCTATAGTGTCACTGAGAACAACACTCGTGAAGATACTCTCTAGTACCTAGGCAATTGGGTAGTAAAGCTAAGGGTATGATCTATCCTCTTTAGTTAGTTCCCTGAGATATTGGGCCGAGTACTATTGTTGGACCCCACACGTATATCAGAGAGATATAGCATAGGGAAAACCCTTGTCTGTAGAACCCTTGAATACCTAACCCTTGGGGGATAGAAACATAAACAAATTAAAATAGGCCAGATCTATTGTCGCGCAACTGTGTTTGGGTTGCCAAGTAAATACACATTTCTTTCTGGTTAAGAATTTGGGGATTTCATCATCGTAGTATTGTTCAAACCGGAGTATAACTCCGTAGGTGTTTAAAAAAAAGGTCTGGAATTTTTTTCACCATTATTTGAGACCTATTCCATTGGATTCATCTCTCCGCCCTTATCAAATTCGTCCATATCATTTTTCGGAAAAAATTTTGACCCCGCCCGCCCCTTTTCAGTTCGCCCATCCTCATGGCCCATACCCATAGCCAAGATCTAGAAACTTGCTTCAACACCTTTCAATATGGTTTCCTCGAGACCCAAAAAGAAGTGAAACAACAAAGTGCTACTGTTGCCTCCATCGATTCATCCATCAATACAACCATAAATACAACCATGCAGTCCTCAATGGAGGAAGTCAAAAAAGAACTAACTACCCAACTTGAATCTATCTTTGCATCCCTCTACACCAAAATGAAGATCCCTACAGATGACCATTTCTCTGAAGCACCTCCAAAGACCAAAGGCGAACATTCCTCCCATTCCCATACCTTTCAGCACCATCACTTTCAACGTGACCTACACCTTCCGCGAGTTGATGTGACCAAATTTGATGGCTCGGAACCCACTGGTTGGGTAACCCAAATGGAGCATTATTTCTCTTTATACGACATCACAGATGACTTGGACAAACTCTGGTATGGTCTTCTACAACTAGATCAAGAATGTTGGCAATGGTGGCAATGGAGAAAAACTTCCCGTCAAGGGTATATTGCTTGGACCCAATTTGTGACTAAGCTTTATGAACGCTTTGACATGGACACCAACCATTTGGGCCATTTGACAAAGTTGAAACAATCCAAAATAGTAGAATACTTCATAGCTACCTTTGAGCGCCTGGATTTTCGAACAGAGGGAATGATTGATGCTTTCTTTCGAGAGTGTTTTATCAGTGGCCTCAAGGAGGAGATTCGGGCCCATGTCCTCATGGCTCAGCCCTCAACTTGGGTGGAGGATACTAAAAAAGCTAAAGAAGCACAACAGGTTGTATCATCTCAAAACCGAAAACCCCCCTTTATCTCTTGCCCTAAACCCGTCATTCCCACTACTCCCTCTGCCCCATTAAAGATCCAAAAATTGACCAGGGATGAAATGGCTGAATGCCAACTCAAATTCCTTTGTTATAATTGTGATGAAAAATATTCCCCGAGCCACAAGTGTAAGGAAAAAAATCTTTTTATGGCCATCTCTGAGGATATTTTGGAAGAGGATGTTGAAACTCCCCTTGTGTCTGAGTCACCTGAAATCACTAACATAACCCCTCCCTCAGACCCTCCTGAAGTAGAACCTGTCATTTCTCTCAATGCTCTCACTGGATTTTTCTCTCCCCAAACCCTCAAGTTAATTGGTTACATCAAGCATCGAAAGGTCATCATTCTGGTTGATAGTGGAAGCACCCATAATTTTATTCATTGCCACATTGCCCAAGAAACTCATTGCTACATCCATGTTGTCAACAATTTCCAAATCATGATTGCCAATGGTGGTTCCATGAAATGTGGAGGGCTGTGAAAATGTGTGTGTCCAAATCGGTGACTACCACCTAAAATCCCATATGTTTGCTATCGACATGGGTGGTTGTGACATTGTGTTGGGTGCATACTAGCTAAGAACTTTGGGTCCCATTCTCATGGATTTTAATGCATTAACCATGCAATTTGACCAGGAAGGTCACCAATATAAATTCCAAGGCATCACTGCTGGTTCACCTGAGGTCATTAGTTCCCATCACATGGAAAATCTGCTCAAAAAAGGTCATTCTGGTGTCATTGCCCAACTCAATTCCATATAAGCAACAGAGACACCCCCGGTGCCACATGACCTCCAAGCTCTCCTTTCTAAACATCAAATGATATTTTCCACTCCCCAAGGACTCCCTCCTTCCCATGGTGTTCATGATCATTCCATTCCCCTTGTACCCAAAATCCTTCCTCCCAATATCCATCCATATCGCCACCCCTTTTCACAAAAAAATGAAATTGAGAAAATGGTCCAGGAACTCCTTAATGCAGGCATTATCCGCCCTAGTACGAGCCCTTACTCTTCTCTTGTAGTCATGGTATTGAAGAAAGAAGGTTCTTGGAGAATTTGTCCTGACTTCCGTGCCCTCAACAAACTGACCATTAAAGACAAATTTCCCATTCCTGTCATTGATGACCTCTTGGATGAATTGAGTGGCACCCAATTCTTTACTAAACTTTATCTTCGCTCAGGCTATCACCAGATATGTATGAAAGAGGAAGACATTCCAAAGATGACCTTTCACACTTATGAGGGCCACTATGAGTTTCTGGCCATGCCCTTTGGCTTGTGTAATTCCCCCTCCACCTTCCAAAGCCTCATGAATCATGTCTTCTATCCCTTTCTCCATAATTTTGTCTTAGTTTTCTTTGATGATATCCTCATCTATATCAAAACTTGAATATACCATCTTACCCATGTGGATCAAGTTCTCCATCTCCTCTCCCAGCACCAACGTTTCCTAAAAAAATCTAAATGTGCTTTTGGTGCCTCAAAAGTAGAATACTTGGGTCATTTGGTTGGAAAGGATGGCGTCAGGGTGGATCTGAAAAAGATTGAAGCAATGCAAGACTGGCCACACCCAAAGACTCTCAAAATATTGTGTGGATTTCTGGGCTTAAAAGGGTATTATTGCATTTTTGTTAAGAACTAAGGAAAGATTGCAGCACCTTTCACTGCTCTCCTAAAAAATAACTCTTTCACTTGGACTCTAGCCACTGCTCAAGATTTTCAATCCTTGAAGACGACCATGTGCACCACTTCGGTTCTGGCCCATCCTGATTTCACAAATACCTTTGTGTTGGAATGTGATGCTTTAGAGAAAGGAATTGGCGCTGTCCTTATGCAAGAGGGTTGACCTTTGGCCTTCACCAGGAAGCAATTGTCTAAAATGAATCTGGGCAAACCCATTTATGAACAAGAAATGTTGGCTATTCTACATGCCATTGATCTGTGGCACCCTTATCTCTTGGGGCAACGATTAAAAATTAAGACTGACCATCAAAGCCTCAAGTACTTTCTGGAACAACACATTTCCTCCCAGGAGCAAAAAAAATGGGTGATTAAGCTCTTTGGTTATGATTATGAGATCATTTACAAGAAGGGAAAAGACAATGTAGTGGCAGATGCACTATCCCAAAAATATGAAGAAGAAGGATCCCATTTTTCTCTTTCCTTCATTGTACCCGATTAGCTCCAAGCTGTGCGCCAAGAATGGCTTCAAGATCCCAAAAGTTCGCATCTGATCCAACAATTGTAGACCAAGGCTCTGGCTCCCCCAGGGTACTCTTGTCTCTAGGATGAGCTTCGATACAAAGGTCATTTGTATTTAAGTAAACAATCAAAGATTAAATCCATGGTACTTTCTTAGCTTCATGCTACACCCACAATGGGGCATTCAGGGTTCACCAAAACATATGATAGGGTCAAACGTTCTTTTTTCTGGGATGGTACGAAACAAGACATCTGTAATTTTTTCGCTGAATGTGAGGTGTGTCAACACAACAAGGGAGAAACAATCAAATCTCTGGGCACACTACAACCACTTCCGATTCCACCTGCTATTTGGAAGGATATCTCTATGGACTTTATTACCATCTTACCCAAATCAGGGAATAAATCAGTCATAATGGTGGTTGTGGATCACCTTTCCAAGTATTATCATTTCTACACTCTTGAACATCCATTTACTACATCCACGGTGGCTCAACTTTTCATGGACCAGGTCTTCAAGCTTCATGGCATTGTTTCTGATCATGACCCAACTTTCACAAGCAATTTTTGGCAAGAACTGTTTAAGCTACAAGGCACTCAATTGAATCTCAACACAATTTATCATCCCCAGATTGATGGTCAAACATAAGTTGTCAACAAGTGTTTGGAAACATATCTGAGGTGTTTTTCCTCTAAAAAACAACATCAGTAGGCTCAATGGATACCCCTAGCCGAATGATGGTACAACACTTCCTACGATACAACTACTCGCATGACTCCTTTTGAAGCTGTAAATGGACATAAGCCACCTTCAGTTCTCTCATACTTACAGGGTACCTCGAAGGTCCAGGCGGTTGACCAAACACTTATAGTTAAAGAGGATATTCTTCATACCCTTAAAGAGAACTTGGTCATGGCACATAATCGCATGAAGCAACAATCAGATCAAGATCGCTCTGAACGTCAATTTACAGAAGGGGATCAGGTGTTTTTGCGACTGCAACCATACAAGAAAACTTCCCTCAAGGCCGATCATTGTCAGAAGCTAGTGCCCAAATTTTATGTTCCTTATATAGTTCTCAAGCATGTGGGACAAGTCACATATAAGTTAGCTCTGCCCAGTCAATCGAAGCTACATCCAGTTTTTCATGTTTCATGCTTAAAGAAGGTGATTGGAACTAGATGCCAAATTCAAACCAACCTTCCTGAGTTAGCTGAAGAAGGATCCATTTGGCTACAGACAGAAGGAGTTTTGGACCAACATGAGCATCGCCTGCGTCAGAGAACCATCAAGGAAGCGCTAGTCCAGTGGAAAGATATGACTCTAGCAGATGCCACTTAGGAACCAGCTACCATTCTACAATAGTTTCCACATCTCAAGCCTTGAGGACAAGGCTTTTTTTAAGGGGGAGGACATGTTAGGGTCTTAACCCACACATAGGTAGATCAATATATTCGGATGTAATAAAGGTCAATATTAATAAGGTCTTTAAATAAAATATAATAAGGCAGATGTAAGAAGACCTAATAGAAGCTTCCTCTTCTAGAAAGATCTTCCTCTAGATGCTTCTCTTGATAGACATATTTAGTATAAATAAGGGTCGAGGGTATGAAAACCCTATCTTGGAGATTATTGTAATAGAGAGTTCCTCGATTGGAGGTTTTCCCCTCAAAGAGGCCTATGAACATTGCTTTCTGAGTCAAAGTGTTATTTCTGTTATTGTTCTGATATCATTTCTGTGTTATTGTGGAGATTATACTGGATATATTACTATTATTCTGCCATTTCTAGCATTTTATTTCTATTCTGCATATTTATTATATTTGGTATCCTGCAACAGTTAACAGTCTGATCCACACACAAGGGCATGGCATCTAGCCCAAAATCATCTTGAGAGGCTAACAGAGCTCGTGCAAAAAGTCCTTGTGGGAGCCTGAATACATCACTTGTAGAGACATCACTAGAGTAACCAAAATAATGTGTAACAACCACTACAAGTGGGGACACCCACTTGTTTTCAAAGATGGGATAGATAAATCCGACATTTATAAATTTTTGGATTTCCTCCTTGACTATGTCTTTGAGTGTTGGGTTCATCCTTCTTTGGGGTTGCCTCATAGGTGTTACCTCCCCCTGGGTGTATAAATGAAGGATGCATGTGTCAAGGTGTATACCCTTCATGTCAGTGTATTCTCAGGAAAATGCTCCTGATTGTTCTTTAAGGATATCTACTAACTGTTTCTATTGGTCTGTATCTAGCCCAGAGTTTATATGTAAAAATTTCCCTGGACTAATCTCGTAGGGAAAAGTATAAGACATGGAAGACTCATCTATTTCGAAAATAAAAGATGTCGAAGAAAAAATGGATGGGTCTAATTGTTCTTGAAATTCTTCCCCAAACATGTACTCAAATTGGAGAAAAGATTGTGGAAAATACACACATGTGATAGAAGAAATAAACTAGTTTAGCACATTTTATGTTATATGCTCTTGAAGTGCCCTTGCATGGTCACTAGGAAATACAGGTTCTTCCCAGCATTCATTCTCATATGGACATTCAAGACACCATATATTCTCCATAATAGGTTGAGCTGGAGGGTAAATGGTGAGCTTCTGGATAGAGAGACCATTTGAGATGATCATTTCTCCTTCTCTACAACCAATAAATGCATTGGCTATGGCTAGCCAAGGTCTTCCCAAAATGACGGGATGGAATTTGGTAGGATCCTTTGAGTGAATGACAAGAAAATCTACTGGGTACTCCCATGAGGCTAAAGTAACCATGATATCATCTAAAATCCCTTCAGGTATAACCCTAGTTTTATCTTCTAATTCCAAAATGGTTGGGGTAGGCTGAAGAAGAGGTTGTAACTGTAATTGTTCCAAGGTAGTAGTGATCATAACATTGATGGCTTCCCCTAGGTCTATGAGAGTGTTTCCAATGGAGACCTCATTAATGGTTATGGTCACTATGGGGTTTACTGGGTTCCCATATTTTTCTAGTTTTGGGTGCTCTGATATGTATTCAGAAATTCCTCCTACCAAATGTAATGTAGGAGGGTCTTTTTTCTTCCTACCTGGCTTCTTAATACACAATTATTTGACTACCTTACTATAGATTGGAATGTATTTAATGGCTTGAAGCAGGGGAATCTTAACACAAATATTTTTCAATTCATTCAAAATGTCAAATTCTGGTCGGGTGGTAGGTTTCTCAATTTCCAATCGGTCTAGATAAGGAGGGACCTTCGTAACTTGTAAAGGTTCAGTTTGGGGAAGATTGGGTTCTTGATTCTTCGGGATAATAACATCTTCCCACCTAGTGTCATCCGTGGGTTGTTTGGTGGTTTATTCTTCTTCTTCTTCCTGGATGACTATTGAGGATCTCTGCCTCTCTAGAAAATTTCCTGATCTTAGTTGAATTTTCTATAATGGAATAGGAGTAATAACATATGTAAGGAAGGATTGCATCTCAAAATTGTTAAAAGGTTGAGGGGGCTTATTGTTTGGGTTCGACATTGGTTGTGTTGGTAATAGTGTCAGTCTCAGGGAGCTTGCATTTTGATATTGTAGTAGTTGTTGTTGTGGAATAGGAGGTAAAGGTGGTGGAACAAAACCTGGCAGAAGCTACAGAGTGTTCGATGGGAACTGAGGATAAGGATGTTTGGACATAGGGATAGGTGGAGCTTGAGGATTTCCTTGGTTGTGTCCTACCCTCCATCCTTGAATCCAACGATGTTGGTACTGAGTAGACTAGGTTTTCCAACCTTGTGAGTTCCACTTTTGTTATTGATAATAGGGTGGAACTTGAGACTATAGATCTGGGTATCTGGGTTGATTCCTAGGCTTCCATGGCTTCCTAGGTGCATAAGAAGACTCCACAAGATTTCCACCCCTATATATGGCTAATATACTGGGCAATGATGGACATTTTTCAGTCACATGGTCTTCTGTACAAAATCCACAAACTGAAATGTTATCAAATGGGAATTCTCTTGGGGAATGCTTCTTTCTGCATCTTGGAAAATATATGCTCATTGCTACATTTTCCTCCTCTTGATTCTTTTTGAGTTTAAGGGTATCCAACTGGGAACCTATTGTTCTTAAGATTTAAGTCTTAAAGTTTTCTAATAGGTTCCTATCTCTGCTCTCATAATACCACCTGAACTAACTGGTTTTAAGTTTCTATTGTAAGGGTCCCGAACATTTTTTCCTGTTTTGGATCTACTCCTTGAGTAATTTGTACACATTTCACATATTTCAACAAATGGTTTATGAGAGATGTCACTTGATGCCATCAGGTTAATAATCTCTAAATATTCTTCCAAAATTCCCTTAAGGAAAAGATCCCAAATTGCATCCTTTGGGAGGTCATGGTATTTTGAATTCTGGGAGATATAACCAAATCTTTCCATATAATCTTCGAGGGTATCATATTCTAATTGTTGGATTTTAAAGATGTCATTACAAGACTCTTTGGTCTTGCGGTATTCTTGGTACTTCTTGAGAAATATGTCTTTCATGGCTTCCCAATACCTAATACTGGATTCTCCCAACCCCATGAACCATCTTAGTGTAGAGTCTTTGAGGGTGGCAGGGAAGAGTTTTAATTTTTGGGCATCTTGTACATAGTTGTAGCTCCTACACAAGATGTCAAATTCAAATAGGAAGGTGTCTGTATCTTCACTTCTTTTACCATAAAAGGTAGGTAGTGTTGAGAGAGGAATATTCTTCATGTTGACATTTGGAGTGGTGTCCAAAATTGGAAATCTGAATGTATTTTCGGTTTGGTTTCCAGTTTCTTCTTCCTCTCTGTGTCTTACATTGTTATGTTCCTCCTGATCATCCATATTGGCTTGGTTTCCAAAAAGAGAATACCTAGGTGGTTTTACTTTTGAAGAAAACAAGGTTTCCCTTTGATGGAAAGGTGTTCCTATGGATTGGATATTTGGGACTCTACTCGAGCCGATTGAGACTATTGGTGCCAAAGTTTTTGTGTCAATTTGATAGATGATTACATTGGCTAAACTACCAAACAAAAGATTCACATGTTCAAGGTCTATGATATCTTTAAAGTTAGGGTCCCTTGGTGGTGGTGTAAAAGAAAAGGTTGTATTGTTTGGTTCTGTGGAAGAATCGAGTGGTTTTTCCTCCTGTCCTAGTATGATTTATGCTTCAATTTCTTGCTCTATAGTGCTCCCCATGTTAGTCCCTTCAAATACTATTTTATCTCTTTGATTCAAGCTAGCTTCTGTTTTTCAGTATCGGTCTGCGGATTTTATAAGTGGAACATTCCTTCTCCCAAAGAGATCGGAAGGAACCTTGGTTGAAAGGTCTGATTTTGATTTAATGTATCTACCTTGTGGGTCTCTAGGCCTATTCATGAAAGAAATAAAAAACAAAAAGAAAAAGCTACCATTTGATTCTTAGGTCTATTCATAAAAAATAAAAATATAAAGAAAAACTACCATTGGGTTTGGGGGAACTTGCTATAGAAAATGCGCAGGTTCTTACCTCTTGTCTTAAAGTTTCCCCGCCACCAAACTAATGCTAAGGTATAGAAGTGATCTAATTCCTAACTACTTCTTACCTTGAGACAATTCCCCAACAACAGTGCCAAAAATGATGGGTGTTGTATATGCACTAAAAACACAGTAAAAACCCTCAATTAAATTTTCAAGCCAGGGTAAGTAAACCTAGAGTTGTAGAAAAATCTATGCCAAAGATAGAAGGATGGTAGGAGTATAGTCTAACTAAGGACGGTAGCTATTTAAGGCTAATCTACTCAAGAAAAACTATCTAATGAGAAAACCCTACTAAGCAAATTGAAACTAGGTAACCTAAGTACTTTTGGGCCAAGGATCGATGGATAGTCCTAAGAAAATAAAGTCAAAAACCCTATTCAAAGAAAACTAGTTCAACAAAAAGAAAATAAAAACTACTAAGCATAATAAGAAAATGACAAAAGAAAACTTGTTTAACTTGCCAACCTACATTCAATGAGAAACTACCCTATGAAAGCAAATAAATAAACAAGCAAGAAAATACACCTATCTAATCTATTAAAGCAAATAGACAAGCAAGCAAAGACACCTAACTAACCTACTAAAGAAAAACACAAGTAAGCAAAGGCACCTAACTAACCTACTAAAGCAAAAGACAAGTAAGCAAAGGAAACTAACTACTGCAAGAAATCGAAGTAAAACTTCTCATTGAACAACTATCTAGCCTAAGAGGCAAGTGGACTAAATGATTAATGAAAAACTATTTCTAATGCATGAAAGGAAATCTAAGAGGCAACTGGACTAAATGCTCAATGAAAAATTATTGCTAATGCATGAAAGGAAATCTATTTTATTGAAATCAAGAAGAACTACCAACTAATTCTTAATCTATAATAAGTAAACTACTATCTAATCTATCAAAGCAAAGTCTATCTATCCTACAACAACAATAAAACTTTATTCTAATCTATGAAAGCAAGAAAACTATCTCTTTTAATCTACAACAATTCAAATATAATGTTGGTGGTTGTGTGAATGTCTTCGGTGTCAGATAATATCTCGATGGCAATTGACAACAAAGGACAATTCCAATGGTATAAGATGAACACTAATCTCAATGGCAAAATGAAAGGTATGGATTAGACAATCCAATGAGAATTTAGCCATGAAAAAAATAATGTTAAATACCCTGCATATTCATGTATAAACCATCACCAACATAACGAGATCATCATTATACTTCTACACTATGTAAGAAAAACTAGATTCAAGAATTAACTAAGATATATAATTGCATTTTAATTCTAGGAAAGGAAATTGTGTAAAACAAAACTATACCATGTCTACTCTAACCATTCAAAATGCAATAAGGAAATAATTAAAAACAAAAATTAAACTGTGATATTAAAAAGTAAATTAACAATCTACATTAACCAACAACTAATTAAATAAGATCTATATAAAACTGAAGTAAACAAGCTATAACAAAAAACTAGAATTAACTCTATCCATCCATCAATCTTTGTCAAAGAAAACCCAAATCAAACTCTGTTTTAAACTAGACTATAAAATCATAAATCAAGGATAATATAACATCTAAATGCACATGGGGTTAGTATAGAGACTTGCAAGTCTGTTCCTAATCTACAAAATCAATGCATGTTAACAAATCTCATCATCCTAACCTGCAAAAAAGAATCAAAACAATTAAGCTACAACAAACTAGTTAACACAATAAAAATATGCATGTACAAAAAATAAAAGAGAACAATTAAATTAGGAAATGCATAAAAAAACATGAAGACAGTTACCAGACTACTGGTGCCCCCCCCCAACAAGTCGTGGTCACTCCCTAAAACCACACCACGAGCTTAACAAGATGAATTCACCATTAAAACTTGAAAATGTAGTTCTGGCATAATTCTGGCAATGTAAAAACTCAAAACAGAGTAAAAACGTATTTGTTCCTATCACATTAATGTATCTGATGATTAACTTATGTCTGACCATCCTAGTGGTATTTATAAGATTACAGACCAAGTGGTCGACCACAGGAGGGTCAAACCACTTCTAAATTCAGAAAATTACAATAAATGATGCGCTAACCGATAAAACAGAGCGAGCCAATAATTGCCCTCTTGAAAAACTGAAACTGAGTTGTCGGGAGCTCAGTAGCTGGAGGAGGCAAGGATAAACAAAACCAACGTGCCCGATTTTCCCATCACTGGCGGCCAATACCTTAACTGCCAAGTCACCCTGTGTTTTTGTGCAATACGCTGTGCTGGACTGAGTGCCAGATCGAATGCCAGAACGACTGCCAGAATGAGTGCCAGAATTAGAAACGTAGTGCGTTTTTGCTCTGTAACACCAGAAAAACATGAATTAGCTCTTGGAAATCATAAAACATGATGAATTATACTTGATACAAACATTAAGCATGAATTATATATACCTTATGTCGATCATACCATTTTATCATGAAATTCTTCAAAAAGATCCTTTAAAATATGAAAAACACATATGTACATGTGACAAAAGTGTATAATAACCGTAATAAAAGTGATCATATCTCGGGCCCAATAGTTTCCCCACAACATCCTCCCAATTTTCTTGTCTTAGCCTCTATCCAAGACAAGAAATTGCCCCCCCCCCTAATTCTTCCAATCAAAACCCTCACACACTCTCTCTCGTGCAAATAGCTACACCCAAGTTCTCCTCACCCTACCTCGCTTTAACACTTCTGATTACTCCTTGGATCACTTATACCTGACGATTTTCACTTCGATGTGTTCCCTCTTCCTATGCTGATACATAGAATTCTTACGTGCACATACTTCTTCCACCTTTGCATTGACACAACATTGGTTTTCTCATCAGTTCATCGTCTACCTCCATTTGAACTTGGATAACATGCTATCGTGATTCTGCCAAACCTCATTGACTCACACCTTCATCATCGAAAAACTTTATATGATCAATGTCATCTCACTGATATTGGTCACATTATTATATTCATCATGCACATGCCTTTCACCAGCTAACTCACTTATACTGATGTTGTTTCATCACATAACAGTGACACTCTCTCCCTTTCGCTTCATTACATTTCTTATTGACGAGGTTCACCTCTTCTTCTTGACACGCTACCCATTGAAAAGTTTCCTTCTCTTGTTGCAAATGCATCAATGGAAGGATGTTGACCCGTCATTGTCATCGAGTACATCGAGGACAATCTTCTTCCTCTTGCTAATACTAATTAGGTCAGCGTAGCCCACTTTCACCTTGAGGCTTATTGTGTCCCCCTCCTAGCTCAAATCTCTTCTTGTTGCATTCATCAATCAATATCCTTAAATTTTCAATGATTAAACTCTCCATGTCTATATAGATAGTTGGTCATTAAATTCCTATATCAACTGATTCGCTTCAGATCACAGTCGTAATCAAGTTTTAGTGTTCCCAGTGACTTTCTTTGCGCACATGGTACTAGCTTGTTTGTTTTGTGTTTCTTTATGTTACAAATAAATATTCATCATGGAATCCTCTCCTAGTATCATATGGGTTAATCATAACACCTACAAGTCTTACGTTGGTTCTGAAACACACTTTGGGAGAAATTTGGTCCTTTCAACTCCTAGATAGTGGTGATCGCACTAGATGCCAGTTGGCAATTTTGGCGGATTTATAACTTTGTGGTATTAATGAACAACCTTAGTATTAATGGTTGGATCAAGATCCTATACATCATAGATGACCTAGAAACTGATGAAATTAAATTTGGATGAAGAAGCAAAGAATGCAGGACCCAGACTTTCATTAAAGAATGCCTTTGGGTGAAAATTTTCGGCATCCGTAAAAGTGCATTTTTCATCCCTGAAAAAATTTCATTGTCTAATTTCCACCATTTCGATTCCAATACAACTGACAGAATCAAAATCTGGGGTCCAAAAGTGCCAAAAGGATCGTCTAGGATTTCCCTCCAGGAAAGTCGTGATAGTCGTGGCCATGATTAGAAATTGATCCACTCAAACGATGGAACATGTTAAATTATATTGATAGAAAC
>JZKD02S2163373.1:30676-41652 GCA_000966675.3 Picea glauca
TCTCCTAGATTAGTACGGGCCTGAAGTGACATGGTTCTCTAAAATCAATTCCATGTGTCCTTAGTGGATAAGTGACATGTGTCCTCGACAAATAAGTGCCATGTGTCCTCGGTGGATAAGTGTCATGTTCTTAGGCAATTCGACACTTTGGGGATTATGTCTGTTCGTTAAGACTTGCATGACTTTGAAACTTTAAATGTAAGAGAGCCATTTATATGAATTGTACATTTGATCTCCATCGTTGAAAATTGAACTTGTTTGTTCCCACAATCTAAGCCCAAAATTGACTCCTTTGACATGCTGCGTTTTGTCCACAGGTGTTTCCTGTGCATACAAAAAGTCTTGGTGGACCTGTTGTGAGCTCAATCAATGGAAAACATGATGAAAATCATTCTGAAACAAATCAAGACATGTAATTATCCTTCAAGAAAAATAGAAACAAAAATGTGCAAAGACTCAATCAAGAAAGGAACGATAAAAAACCAAGTCACTTAGTAATGGGAAACCGACTTAACCAACCGAAAGAGGAAATATTTGATGAAGGCATAGGGAAATGAGAGAGGAGGGGAAGGGGTGCAAACTTAGGTTACGACATTGGCTCCAATCAAGGATAGAACTTCCCTGCGAGGTGATAAGAACAGTAGATCAGGTGCCTTATCTATGGGTTCAATAACTTGCTTCCACATTCCTTTTCTTACCTTTGTTTCCTTCTATCATCCATGTATCTTTGGCACTATCTCTTAGCCATGAATCTCTGAAAATTTACACTGAAGCTAACCCTAGTGCCTTTGTTGGGATATGGAGTCTTCATTCAAACTGAAACTTGAAACTACAGCTAAACCCCAGTGCCTTTGTTGGGCTATGGAGTCTCTTATTCAAACAAGCTACTAAAAATCAACACACTGAAAAAACAATCTGTGAACTAAATATTAAATGCATGATCTATGAGCTTATTCTCCTACTACCTACTCTATTCAGTTGAAAACCAACTCAATCATGTGTAATTCCATTTCCAATGAAACCAAGAAACCATTTGACTGAGAACCATAACTTTGTGCATGCCACTGTTTAAAATAATCCGAATAGGGTATAACAAATGCGACAAAAAGTTAGCAGGCATATGGTACTTACTGTTGAAAATGATGATCATGCTAGAACTTACAACCTTTGGGATTTTGGAAACATAAGAATTCATCCAACTTGTTATTGGATCTTGAAACTCGTGGAAATTCTCCAACTGGTTGAGAAGACAAAGTTGTTGTTGTATGAGATCTGCATTATTGATAATATTATACTCTTCATGTTCTCCTTGAAACAACTCATTAATATCATATGCTTCACAACCATTAAGGGAAACGAAACACTCTTGATACTTCTCATATAGTTGTTCGAATTGAGAGAGTATGTCTTCTACATGACTGGTTTTTTCTCGTTCTTGTTCCAAAAGGTCATTTTCAGACTGATAGATTTCTTGTTTCTCAATGCTTTCTAGGGTATGCAGATCCATATCTACTATAAAATAAGATTTGAAATGTGGACTTCGTAACTCCTCTTCATAACTAGTAAATGGATTTTGGTCAACTTCAAATATATCACAAACATGTTCTAAATCTTCATGAAACAATTGAGCAATGAATTGATCACAGTCATGACTATTGTTAGTTGCATCATGAACACAAAGTTGAAAAACATTCTGCTAGAAATCCAAACTAAATAAGGATTTAACATCAACATTTATTGCCTTCTCATTATCATTTTCAATTTTAAAAGAATGTTGAAATTCATCATGTTGTATAACAGAATTGGAAGAAGATACAACTGAAAATGAATATTATTTCTCTTTTTCGGCATTATCGTCCCCTTCATCTATACTTCTAGAAGAACTAATAATGGACTGTTGAATATAAGATTCAAATTCTTCACAATAGTTTTCACAAAGTAAATCAGCTGGAAAAAAACCTTTTACAATGATCACTAAATGTTGCATGGAATTGTTTCAGGGAAGATATGCTAGCAGGAGGCAAGGATCGATACCATTCACAAGCATATCCCTCTAATGAGCACATGAACATATTCATTAATACATCCTCATGATTTATACCCCACTGATACACGACCTCATTGAATTGAACAAAATGATCTGCAGGGCTATCATCTTTATCTTCTCTAAAAATGGGCAAGTAATCACCCCACTCATCTATAGTAGGACTAGTATTTAGAAAACCAGGAACAACATAGAAATTAAAAGGAGAAAACCTCTGAGCCAAGATGGCTTCCATCTGAAAATATGACTTCTTAAAACTATGGAGTCTCCATTGGATTCGTTAACGATGGAATCGCTAGATGAATGATATGCAGTGTAAATGTGCCTGGTCTTTGTTCACCATCAAATATCAGAATTGATCGTTGTCGTTCTCCCAAGAAAAGATATTTTTTTACTATGTTCCCCGACAATGACACCAGAAGATGTCGGTCCTAAAGTCTGCACCTGACTGCTAAAGGTAAAAGCTAGGCCACCTCAAGTTTAGAATAGTTTTTTTTAAATTTTTGTTGGTCAGTTGGAGGGTTGGTTTACCAAGACAGTAACATGGTTGGTTTGGAAAACAAGCATAGAGGAGGGTTCTCCTTGTTTGGTGGCACACAAATGACAGACAAGTGAAATAATAAAAACAAAGGGAAACAACAAACCACTCAATGAATAATCTATTGCAAGAAGTTTCATACTCAAAATATTATTTCAAGGCATTAAACATGTATCAAAAACACAATTACTCCCTCAGGTTGTGATAAAAACAAATCTTCAACAATCATTAGTTGTTTTCATAGGTTACATATCAATAAAGACAAGTTATACAATAGCCAAAGGAAATGAAATGTACTTTGCACAAATCAAAAATTGCATTCAAGATAAGATAAAAACACATGAAGATTTGAACGAAACACTTTCATCAAGAGTATATTCACCAGGTAGAGAGCTTCAATCCATGCATAGAACGGTTCCAACCAGTTTGATGTATTTCTATCATTTCCCAAAAACTCCACCTTCAAAACATACAGTAACTGCATATTTATCATATTTGCAGAGGCTCTCGTCCATCTAGGACTGAGACTTAACTCTACATTAAAAATTGTAGAACAACTTATTAACTTGACTAAAACATTGCTAGAGTACAACAATCTATACTTCACACTTGACTTAATCAAAAAGAGTGGTTCTTATCACACAGAATAACACTTATTATGCTCTAAACTAAAAAGAGTCTTGAACTGAATAATTGAAAATCGCTACTAGTAATGGAACTAAACTAACGCATGTGATGGAATGAACTAAGACTTTGGTAGAAACTGATTAGAAGTGAAAAATCTGAGTTCTACATTGATCATGGCATGCACGCGTGTTGTTGGAGGCCACTGGAGATGACTAGATGTGCAACGTGAAAATATCTCAGAGTGACGTGGTGACTTGACATCATATAAGCATGTGATTGTGAAAGTTGTCGAGGGCATTTTGGATCCACACCACTCTTCCTCCCACAATACAACATCAACTTCCACATACCTCTCTAATGATACCATGGTTTCGATTGCGAGACCGCTCAAGGATGTTAACATTCAAGATTTTTCTGTCCTACAATGAAGTGTGGTCTTCGATTATGTTGCAATATGTGATCTAGGTAACCCTGCCATTTTAACGCCCCTGCTAAATTTTTATTGGTCTTCCATTTTTAGACTTCCTCCAACCTAATTTAGTGATGATGCCGATTCAAAACTTTGGGACTTCGATGATCCAGTTCTTCAGATATTTCGGCCTATGCTAAGTTGAAAAAACACACGTAGAGTGGTAGGGCCCAAAGCGACGTGGCAGCCTAATGTCACTTTGGGACTTCGGAGTTCGGGAGTTTCTAGATGTAAAGCATGGAAATATTCCAAAGTAGTACAGCCTGAAGTGATGCAGTAGCCTAACGTCACTTTGGGACTTTGGCGGTTCAACACTTCGACATTAGGGAGTTCAGGATGTAAAGCATGGAAATATTCCAAAGTAGCACGGGCCTGAAGTGACATGGAAGCCTAACGTCACTTCAAGACATCAATGGTTTGTCACTTTGGAGTTCGAGAGTTCAGGATGTAAAGCATGAAAATCTCCCGAAGTAGCTTTCTCTCGAAGTGACATGGCAGTCTCTCGTTACTTCAGCACTTCGGATTTTGGGAGCTTTTGAATGCAAAGTGTGAATATCTCCTGAAGTGACTTTCTCCCAGAGTGACATGGAAATATCTCATTACTTCGGCACTTCAGAGTTCGATAGCTTTTGAATGAAAAGTGTGAGTATCTCCTGAAGTGAATTTATCCCAGAGTGACTTGGCAGTCTCTCGTTACTTCGACACTTCAAAGTTTAGGAGCTTTTGAATGCAAAGTGTGAATATATCCCGAAGTGAATTTTTCTCGGAGTGACATGGCAGTCTCTTGTTACTTCATCACTTCGGAGTTAGAGATATTTTGAATTCAAAGTGTGAATATCTCCCGAAGTGACTTTCTCCCAGAGTGACATGGCATTCTCTCGTTACTTCAGGACTTCAGAGTTCGGGAGATTTTGAATGCAAAGTGTGAATATCTCTTGAAGTGACTTTCTCCCAGAGTGACGTGGAAACCTCTCGTTACTTCGGGACTTCAAAGTTTGAGATATTTTGAATGCGAAGCATATATATCTCCTAAAGTGTCGAACTTGCAAAGTGATTAGCATGTGTTTATCACTAATGAAGCCTGGATTAATTTGTTTTTATCATCTAAATATTTTGGGACTTTGGGGCTCTAGGTTTCGGAGAACTGGGTTTTCTCTGCATCTAAATCTCACAGAGTAGTGCAGGCCCAAAGTGACGTGATGGACTGAAATGAATGCCATGTTTCCTTGGCAGATAAGTTCCATGTGTCCTCAGTAGATAAGTGCCACGTGCTTCGGCAATTCGGCACTTCGAGGCTTTTGTCTGGTCACTAAGCCTTGCATGACTTTGAAACTCCGAATGCATGAGAGTCATTGATCTAAATTATACATTTTATCTCCACCATTGAAAATTGAACCTGTTTTTTCCCACAATCTGAGCCTGAAATTGACTGCTTTGACATGTTGTGTTTTGTCCACAGTCGTTTCTTGTGCATACAAAAAGGCTTGGTGGACATGTTGTGAGATCAATCAACGAAAAACACAATGACAAGAATTATGAACCAAATCACAACATGTAATTATCCTTCAAGAAAGAACAAAAACAAAAATGCACAAAGACTCAATCAAGAAAGAAATGATAAAAAACCAAGTCACTTAGTAATGGGAAACTGACTTAACCAACCGGAAGAGGAAAATTTTAATGAAGGCATAGGGAAATGAGAGAGGAGGGGTAGGGGTGAAGACCTAAGTTACAACAGAAAGAATCTAGTTTCATTTGAGTATTTGGCTCACCAATGGATTATGCTACAACACAGCCAATCATCTCACCAAGATATACTAATGAATATAAGAAACAAGACTCAATCTCACCCACTATTCATTCAAATTATTCTCTTGTAAGGTGGTACTCCTTCAGCACATTCTTACTAGTAGAAAATGTACTTCGAAGCAGAATGTTGAAAAAGAGTGTGGCATTCTTTTGTGCTTCAATACATATGAGTTCATCACCAGGAACAACCTTAAGTCTTTCCTAAATCCTCCTTCCTTTATTATGTTCATACTTTCTGTTGAGGGGGAATTTAGTATAAAATAAAATTGGACACCTTCAAAGATATTCATCTCTCAATTCCACTGGGATTTTATCATCATCATCACTATTTTGTGCAATTTAATTAGATATCGAGATTACTACAAATTTTTGTCTAAGGTATTAAAAGGTACTCATGGGTAAATGTTTTGTGAATATATATGCAATATGTTCTTTATCATCCACATATTCCACTTAACAACTTTTTGAGTAACTTTTTCCTTTAAAAAATGAAATTTAATTGGGATATGCTTGGTTTTTGAGTGCATGGCAAGATTCTTAGAAATGTTTATAGCATTGGTATTGTCACAGTTAAGAAGAATTGGATGATCATACTTTATTTTTAAGTCTTATAGAGTTTGTTTCATCCAAATTACTTGAGTGTAGAAGGATTAATCTACAATATATTCATATTTTTTTGTAGATAGTGATATAGAGGGTTTATGTTTACTTAGACATGACAGAAGACATTTCCCTAAGAAGAATTATCCTCTACTAGTGCTCTTTCTTTCATCCACACTTCCAGCCCAGTCGGCATCAGTATATGTAGTTAATGTGAAGTCTTATGTTTTTGGATATGATAACCCAAAATCCAAGGTGCCTTTGAGATATCTAAAGATCCTTTTAACTTCTTTCATATGAGTCTCTTTAGGTGAAAATTGAAATATGGCCTCTAATCCTACAACTTTCATGATTTCAGGTCTTTTTGTTGTTGCATATAATAGGCTACCAATCATTGATCTATACATGGTTTTGTCTACTTATAGTGATTCATCATCTTTGCTAAGTTTGCATCCTGTAATAATAGGAGTGCCCATAGGTTTACAATCTTTCATGTGAAATTTCTTCAACATTTCTTTAATGTATTTGGTCTGAGATATGAATATGTCTTTGTCTAATTGTGAAACTTGCAATCCTAGGAAGAATTTCATCTCACCGAGCATTGGCATCTTGAATTATTTTTGCACTTCTGTAGAAAATTGTTTTCTTAGAGGATTTATATTACTTCCAAAGATGATATCATCCACATATACTGCAACAATAATCATATTCTTATTTTCAATTTTAAGGTAAGGATTGTTTTCATTAGCCCCTCTTTTGTATCCTTGTTATTGTAGATGATTATCAAGTCTTGAAAACCATGCCCTTGGAGCTTGTTTGATACCATACAATTCTTTCTTTATTTTGCATACATAGTCTTTATTTTATGATAATACAAATCCTTCAGGTTATTCTATATAAACTTCTTCCTCTGGATTTCCAATTAACAATGTTGATTTGACATACATTTGATATATTTTGAAGTTTTAAAACATGCAAACACTAAGAACATTTTGATAGCTTCTAATCTGGCTACTGGGGAAAATGAAAATGTTTCCTCAAATTAAATCCCTTCTACTTGTGCATATCCTTTTCACACTAATCTTTCTTTATTCCTTATAATTCGACCATCTTCATTAATTTTATTTTTAAAAATTCACTTGGTCCCTACAACATTTTTGTCTTTTGGTCTTAGGACAAGTTCCCTGGTCTGATTCTTCTCTATTTGATCAAGCTCTTCATTCATTTATTTGATCCAATATTCATCTTTGCTAGCTTCTGCAAATGTTTTGGGTTCTATTAGGGAGAGCATTGCTTGTTCTAATTCATATGTTATCTTTCTTCTTGTTTCAACTCTAGCACTTTTGTTGCCTATGATTTGACTTTCAGGATGATCTCTTTTTACTCTTCTTGGTGGTGCTTTTGACTCTTGCTTAGGTGATGATTCCTCTTTGTTTTCTTCCTCACTTCCTGATTCTTCTTCTTGTAATTCGTTAGCTTCTTCTTCATCATCATCATTTTTTCTTTCATCAATTTGTGAATTATTTTGAGATTTCATTCTTCTTCTTTTCAGATCATCCATTTTTACATTTCACTTTCTACAATTTTGTGCAATCTCAGTTTGTAGCATCTGTAGGCATTTTTATTGGATGAGTAACCAAGAAATATACCATCATCTGATTTGGAATCAAATTTTCCTAGATTATCATCATCTCTTTTTATATAGCATTTGCTCCCAAAGAATATGAAGTGTTTGACTGATGTTGGTCCGCAAAACCACAACTCATATGGTGTTTTGTCATTGTTAACTCTAAGATGATATTTGTTAGTATGTACACTATTGTATACATTTCTTCTCTCCAATAGATATCTAGGAGTTTGGCTTAATTTAACATAGTTCTTGTTGATTCTTGGATAGTTCTATTTTTTTCTTTCAGCAACTTCATTTTGTTGAGGAGTTCTTGGATATGAAAAGTGTATTTTAATTCTATGAGTTTCACAAAACTTATTGAACTCATCTGAGGTAAATCCACCTCCATTGTCTGATCTTAAGCACTTGATTTTGAGATCAGTCCCATTTTCAACATGTTCTTTGAAGGCTTTGAATTTGTTGAAAGCTTATGATTTCTCTTTGAGAAAGGATACCCAAGTCATCCTTGTATAGTCATCTATGAATAAAATGAAGTAATTTTCACCTTGCATTCTTTTATTTCTTGTTGGTCCAGAGAGGTCCATATGACCCAGTTCTAATGGTTTTGATGTAGATTATTCTTTTGAATTGAATCTTACTCTTGTCTTCTTTCCATGTTGGAAGTTCCTACAAACAGAGTTTGAAGGTTTAATAATATTTTGCATATCTCTCACATCTTCCTTTTTATTGACTTTTATAAAATTGTCAAAACCTATATGTCCCATTCTTCCATGCCATAGCCAAATTTTGTCTATTTGGTTCATGCAACATTTTTCTTCATCTTTTATGTTTAAGATATAAACATTGTTTGGTGTTTTTGGTGCAACAACCACTAATTTTCATGAGTCTTCTTTTCTAATTTCACATTTTTTAGAGTCAAATATGAGCATGTGTCCTTGATCACATGTTTGTCTCGCAATGACAAGATTAGGCTTCAAATTTTAAACTAATAGTACATTTTCTACTTTATCCCTATTATTTCCTAGACTAACTATGCCCTTTCCAAGTATCTTGGCAAAGACATTATCTCCAAATGCAACACTTCATTTTTATTCCCTTTTTAGACTGAGGAATTTGTCTTGATATCTAGTCATATACTTTGAACATCCACTATCAACATACCATTGACTCCTTTCGTATTTAGCATATAAGGCTACCTTACATTATGTTTCATTTTCTTCCATCTGTTTTTCTTTCCATGTCTTCATATGCTTTTCTTCTTGAATTTTGGAACTTTTTTATGGGATGTTTCGGTAGTCTATAGTCACTAGATTTGTGACCATAATTGTTGCATTTGTGGCATTCAAAATTGTAATTTTGCAGTGAAGAGAATGAATTATAGTTTTTGTTCTCCTGATTATTATTATTCTTGATGATATTATAATCATATATTTGATTATTTTTATGATTGTATTTTCCATAATCTCTACAATGTAATGCATTATGCCCAAAATTATTGCAAGAGAAACAATAGGAAAGAAAAAGATGTTGATACCTTTTGAGGGGATTTCTTATTGTTGTATTGTTTATATATTCATTTTATTTCGAAGGGAGAGCATATTTATGTTGATTAGAATCAGTCTTTATTTTGTTTTCTTGCTTTTTGAAAGATCTTTGAAGGGTAGTTGCATGAATTTTTGGATTTTTATCAGTTAAGATATAGAGTTATATCCTTTGTTAGAATTATTTATATCATAACCCAGTCCTGACTTATTTCTTAATGATATTTGGCTGTTAAGAATATCATCCAATATTCTTGAATTGTTTTCAAGTATTGATTGGTTATTTCCTTTCTCAAGTTCTCTTTTTATAAAAACAATTTCAACCTCTAGGTTTTCACAGTCTAGTTGTTTTTCATTGAGTTGTTTACTTATGACCTATTCAATTATTTTGGCTTCTTGGAGTTAAGTCTTTAAATCAATAATGACTTGTTTTGATTCCTTGATGGTTATTGAAACTTCTTTTTCTATTGATTTTTGTTTTCATTCATATTCTAATAGTTGTTCTCTTAATGATTTGTTCATCTTTCTATATTTTCTCAATTCTTCAAAAGCACTAATAAGTTCTCCTTCAAGGTTTATTTCTCATTCAATTTCAGATTTTTCTTCATTATCATAAGTAGCTTCATTTTGATATTTTATGCCCATAAATAAAAGTTTTGTCTCATCATCTCCACTCATGTTAGATGAAATACTATCTTCTTTGGAGTAGAAGTTTTTATTTTTCTTGTACAATTTCTTCTTGTTTCCAGTTTTCCTCTTCTTAAGTTATTTATGGTTATAAGTATCTTTATCATCACTATCCACCTACTTGGGATAAGGACATTTGGAGGAAAAATGCCCAACTTTGCCACAATTGAAGCACTTGAAGGGTAACTTMTCTTTATATTTCTYAGACCCTTTCTGGAGTTTCCTTATAAAATTGGCCTCTTCTTCATTTAATATGTMTAAGAAATTTTCATTTGGCRCGTGCTCATGGTTCTTAGTTTMTTTTGATGCTTTGAAGGTTTTTCCCCYTTTTTATGACTTTTCTTGCTTGGTTCTCATTTCATAAGCTATGAGAATCCCATGAAGTTCATTYATTGTAAGTTTTTCAAGGTCTTCTTGATATTCCAAGGTAGATACCTTGGCATCATATTTCATTGGTAATGATATCACCACCTTTTGGACAATAWTTTTTTYTTTTAATTCCTCTCTCAGTGCTCTGATTGAATTGACTATTTCATCCACTCTTTGAAAATATTTTGCAATGTTTCTTCCTCTTTCATCTTCATACTTTCAAATTTTCCTTTATATGTTTGAAGTTTGGCTTGTTTGGATTTTCCATCTCCTTCATAGATGAATTTAAGTTTGTGAAATATTTATTTTTCTTACTTATAGTACATCACTTTTACAAATATAGGATTTGATAATCCACCCAGAATTGTATTGACAACCCTTGAATTATCTTTGCAGAGTTTCTTTGCAACAATATATGAAGGTGCAATAACTGTTGTAGTGTAACCATTTACCAAATATATCCAAACACCACATCCAAGATCCATCAAGTAAATTCTCATCCTTATACTCCAAAATGCACAATCATTTCCTTTGAACAATGGTACCTTTTTGGAGAGCATTCCTTCTTGTTGATCCATTTGATTTCTCAGAATCTGCCTTCAACTGGTTAGACTATGGTGAAGTTAGAACTTTCTCTTATACCAATTGTTGGAATGATGTTC
>JZKD02S2163395.1:34919-68556 GCA_000966675.3 Picea glauca
GTACTTTCATTTATCTTTTTGAGATTGATGATTTCCAATTCCAACATGTGGTAAGATTTTTCTTTCCTTGTTAACTGGATCTTTAGGTCTTCTTTACTTTCTTTAATTTCCTCAAAATGAGTGTTTGAATTCTCAACCTCCTTTCTAAGATTCACAAATTCGGTTTTCAATCTTTTGATCTCTTCTTCTTTGTTTTCTAGCTGAAACTTGTGTTCATGATCTTCATGGTTAGATTGATTTAGTTGTTGTAGTAGCATCATACCTTTCTGTTGGAGTTTTTCCAAATCTTCTAGAGTGCACACAGTTGTGTACTCAAGATGATCAAGAACTTCCATAGGAACTTTAATATGCATATAATTTCCTAGTTCCAAACAAATCTCTCCTATAGCAACTGCAACATTAGTTTTAAGATTATGTAATTTTTCTTTAGTGATTACTGAGGTATGGCTTAATTCCTTGATGAGGTTATCTTCCTTATTGTTGACTGAGATTTGCCTCAAATCCCGTATTTCATTCTGATTAGAAATCATTTTCTCTATATTATGTTCTTCAATATGATTGCAATTTTCATTTTCTTTATCTTCTTCATTATCTTGATAAGAACTCTCTTCTTCTGAGTTTTGTTCTTTATTCTAATAGGAATCCTCTTTATCTGAGTCTTGTTGCTCACTTTGATAGGATTTATTTTCTCCTTGTGTTTCATTCTGATAACAATTTTCTAGTTGAAGCCATAATTCTTTAGCAAATTTGTAGTGCTTCATGTTTTCTTTGACTTGGTCTGGAAATCCATCCTGAATTGCTTTTAAGGCTACTTAATTGTTTCTCCTTGATTATTTTGTGATTTTGGATTTGCTCTTTGAAGTAGTTAAGTGCCAGGGCTTACTTACTACCGAATCCCAAACTCTAGATCCTCTTGACTTCAAATATCTTTTCATATTTTCCCTCCATGATAAATAGTTTTTTCCATCTAATAAGGGAGATTCATTTGTGGAGATAGCAATTTGTCTGCCCATTTCTTTTGAATCTACCTTCAGTGTTTAAACTGTGTTGAAGGAACCCTCTCTAATACCAATTGTTGAAATGGGTACTTGACACTAAGAGGGAGGGTGAATCAATGTCACATAACTTTGGACAATTTTCCACTTTTCACAAATTAACTGAACAACAAATATTTATTTCATTTTCTCAATCAATATATATATAACAATAAATACTTTATTTATTTAAATAACTTGAATGAATACATAATACCAATCTTTGAATATCATCTTCATACAATTATGAGAGACCCAACTCTCTGTTACAAGACCCATCTTGTAGTTCTCAGATCCAACTGAGAAATGAGGAATCCAACCCTCATAACAAGTTCCAACTTGTTGATCTTAGATCCAAATGAGATGTGAGGAATTCAATCCTCATACAAGACCCATCTTGTAAACATGCACCAACCTGATAGAATGAACCTTCATTCAATCCATTATATATAAATATATATACTCCAACAAATTCAACTACACTCTTCTTACCATTCTTTTGTGTTTATATAGTCTTCCAACTGGTGTGAATTTGAATCATTGTGTTTTTTGATATTTGAACCATTGTGCGTTTTCATTAAAATGATAATCTTAAACTTTAATTAATATCATTTTCCTTTTTATTCTTTATTCATGTTTTCATTATTTAACTCTCTTTTAATCATGACTGTGTATCGGTTTATTTGTCCTCATGAGTTGATCCTAGACATGGATCGACTCATTAGATCGTACTCATGCTTCTGTTGCATTCTCGTTTCAACAACAAATCATATTCAATCATTGTATTGTTCTGGTGTAACTCACTGTCGAATGAAACCTATATGAGGTGCTTCCTTCAAACAATTTTCATATGATCATAGCCGTAGAACCACGGGCTTATCATTTAAGTGTTGTATTATCTTTTTCCTTTATTTTTTGTTTCATATGATCAACAGTGGTGACCAGATGCTAGACCGAGCGAGCGCTTATCAGAATAACCGATCACGATTCAATCTCCCGATGAGATGGACGGTTGTCGGAACTTCGCCCTTCAGAACTTCAGGATTTCAACTTTTCAAACCTTCGAATGGTATCGGATGATTTATATCACCGAAACAAATCAATGGTCAGATTTGATCCTTAAACTCATCCTTTCATTGTTTAATCTGACGAACAAGACTTAATCAAGCATTGAGATGGATGGCCACCATTTACTCCGGGTCTTCGGCTATTGTACTTACCCTATCCTTCCACTGTAGTAGATCAATGGTCATGAATGCTCCCAAAGTGATCTTTCAGATCCAATGACTCATGTCCTTGCTAGCGTTTTTTGTTGACATGGTATGCCATATGTCCTTTGTTGACGTGCTATGCCATAGTCCTTGCCGACGTGGTCTACCACATGTCCTTGTTGACGAGATCTGCTGACATGAACTGTCATATGTCTTTGCTGGCGTGGTCTACCATCATGGTTTGTCACATGTCCTCTTGAGATCGGACAATTGAGTGTTACTTCGGTTCTTTACCCGGAGTCCACAGGATTACGCCACGTCTTTTCTAGATCAGACGACCCAGATTTACTTCGGACGATATGATGCTTGAGATCCTCCTAAAAATATCTAACGACTGAGATCTACTTCGGATGATTTGATGACTAAGATCTACTTCGGATGATCTGACGATCGAGATCTATTTCGGATCTCTGGACTTCGAGAATTTCAAATCTCAAACTAACGCTCTGGATCAAACGACCCAGATTCACTTCGGACGATCCAACGCTTGATATCTTCTTCAGATGATCTGATGATTGAGATCTACTTCGGATGATCTGACGGTCGATATCTACTTCGGATCTCTATATCTTCGAGCTTCGAGAATTTCAAATCTCAAACTGAATTCTTGAAGAGAGATTTTTCTGGAGCGTAACCTCCTCACATATTTAGACCCGAAACGAATGTTGTTCATTGATCAGGATCTTAGATCGACGGCTCGATCTATCTGCGATGTATCTTTTCTATCTTATCCTGTCCTTCCACTTAGAATGATCCAATGGATGACAGAAATTTGCATAAATGAGATCTTAGATCTTACCTCACTTATCTTATCCTTCCACTCTAAAATGATCCAACGGCTGACGGGAATTCGGGTTTGATCCGACGGCTAATGGGTATTCAGATAATCAAATTCTCAACCCTTTAGCCCCACTTATCCTATCCTTTGACTTTAAAATGATCTGACGGCTGACAGGAATTCGGGTTTGATCCGACGGTTGACGGGTATTCAAATAATCAAATTATCAACCTTTGCCCTACTTCTCCTATCCTTCCACTTTAAAGTGATCCAATGGTTATGAATACACTCAAAGAAGATCAACGTTCGACGATGATTGTGGAACCACAACTTGTGGTGATTTAATTCGACACCCACACTCCATAATTTAAACTTGTGCATTGTTGGTGAGTCAACCATAGTCGTCGATCTTTGAATCTATAAGATCTTATGGTCCTAACTAATTGCGGGATTGGAAATAGCACGATGTTTAATTCTCCTTTCAATCTCCACAATCTATCCCTGTCGTTGATCTAGCGATTGCACATCCAATGGTCACAACTCAATCTGAATTAGTCTGATCGTTTGTTGGATCAACCACAGTCATCAATATTCGAGTCTATGAGATCTGACGATCTAGACCAATTGTGGGATTGGAACTAGTGAGTAGTTTAATTATCCTTCTGATCTCCGCAATCTATCCCTGTCGTTGATCTGGCTTGCAAATCTGACGGTCACAATCCTCCAATGGTCCTCAAGCCCACAGTCACTCATATGACCGACGTCCGTTATATGAGACGATCAATGCCATCAATTTCTTGATCGGATAGCTATTGAGGCCTCTCACCCTAAGCTTACGCTTTTCCTTCCAAGCTTTGATCTCTGCATTTGCTAACTCTCCTGAACTTTAATCTTTGGCATACTATCATACTTGTTTTGACATTTTTATCCTTTGCATATTTTCAATGTGCTTTTCCTTTTGAGCTTTGATCTCTGAATATTGTTTGACATTCTCTGCTGACTGATATACTGTTGACATCAATGACAATTTCATCTATGATAAATCATAATGGAAATTCATCATAACAACAAATCATCACATCATAATGACATCAATTGTTGACATCAATGACAACATATCAATGACAATATGTCCAACAAGCATTAATTGCATTAGCAGTATATCATCAATATATCATGACCAGTATAAATTAACAAAGCGTAATAGACATCCACAGAAACATAGTAAACCAAAATTTGTGTGGAAACCCAAATGGAAGAAAACCATGAAATATTTTTCTTATATATCAAATAATACATTCATTGAAAGCACCAACTTCCCAATTCTCCATTTGCAACTAGAATGAGGCTACAACCCCCCATATACAGGCTCCAACCTGAATGAATCTACAACTCCCTGAATTCTCTGGCTCCAACCAGAAGGAGGATACAACCCCCTGATTCTTAGGCTCCAACCTGAAGGAAGCTCCAACTCCCTGTGTTTTGTGGCACCAACCAGAAGGAGGCTACAACCCCCTTTCCTTGCCCCATCCTATCGCCCTGAAATATAAGTGTAGACCAAATTTTCATTACCAAAATCACTGTCACTATCACTATCACTATCACAACAACATATAACCTGTCAACATGTCACTGTATCTAACCTATAACTATCACTACATCACCAACCTGTAATTCATCATCAACATGTGATATACCAAAACCTGGACCATACCATGCATCAATTGTGTACCAACCAATGTAGTATAACATGCCACAATCATGTAACATAAGATATGCCAAATGTAGATACCATAACATCAATAATGAGTAGCTAATCATGTATCCAATCATGACCATGTACTAGAGCATCAATCACATATAAAACATGTACCATATACCATAGCATCAATCATGTATAGACATGTACAATATCATCAATGAAGTGACTGATGTGCCTCATGCCTATGCCACCATATACCAACCATATACCAATATCTCAAAGATGTTTCATATACCAAACCAGATGTAAGAGTATGCCTCACTCAAACATGTAGCCAAGATGTACCTCAATCAAGTGTCAATGCTTCAAAAATATACCAAGCATGTCTCAAGCATGTACCATATCCAAACCCAACAAGTAACCCTCAAATCATACACATAAACATACATGTAGTATTGTAGATGAAATGATATAATATTTTATAGACCTGTATCTTGTCTTTAGTTATCAACAACCTAGCACTAGCATACTCCCCAAAATTGAAATTTATGCTAGTGATGACTCCAACTTAGTTTCTTCCTCAACGGACCATTTGTGTTCTTTGGGATACCCTCCCCTCCATCAAAAGGAGGTTTCAACCATCCATGAGCATGCCTCTTGTTCTGGTGATCTCACTCTGGTTCATCACACGCCAACATCTAGACCTGAGGTCTTCCTTCCCAGTGGGTCACACTTCTCTCTTCCTCAAGGCTCCTTTCCCTCCTCCTCCTCCTCCTAGCTCCACTTCTTTTCCCTCCTCAAAGGACCCTTCCTCTGTTAGATCTGAGGATTTAGCCATCTGTTTCTGTCTCAGAAATAGGAATATCCTTTCCATAGAGTCGGGTAGCGTTGGTCTTGGATTGAACCCTGATGTGCATAGTATCAAAAAAGGTCATGGTCACACCTCACATATCTCCAAGGCACAAATTCATGCACTAGCAGATATTGCTTCTGGAAGACAATGTTCCATTTTCAAGGCCCTTATAGAAACTTATTCCCCTGAGGGTGTTCCCCATGAAATTTATCTCCTTCAACTGTAGGGAGCTAACGAGCCCCCAAAAAAAAGTTTCCCTAAAGAAGCTAATCTCCTTGAATCATTCAAGTGTCATTCTCCTTCAAGAAACGATGTCTACTAAGGCTTCTATGACAAGGATGTTGGAATCTCTCTTAAATCTTGGAATTTCATAGGAACCGATGCTAATGGTCCCTCCTTCTTGGCCCTCGACCAAGTTTTGGAAGAACCTTGGTCCCGTTTGACCATTTTTGGGACTTCGACAAGCTAGTCGAAGACGGAGCGCCCAGGCGAAGCAGAGATCTCAGGATCTCGCCCCCTTTTGCAGGCTTTTTGGGTTTAGGGTTTATGTAACGGGTATGGGATGTTGGCCCATGGGTTTACCCATGTTTAGGCCATTTTTGTAATGTATAAATAAGTATTTAGGCGATGTAAGAAAGGCATATGGCTTAGTGCTACGCTAAGTGCAAGTGATTTTAAGAGGCTTTGTGAATACTATGTGTTAAGACTTGCATAGCTAAGTGCAAGTGATTGTAAGAAGGCTTTGTGTTGTGACCAAACTCGGGGAAGGAGGATCTGGTGAGGTGCGCGCAGATCTCCTTTTCTATGTGGAGTGGGTTTTGAGGCTTTGTGCATGTAAGAAGATTGAAAGAAGATAATAAAGAAGATGAAGAGTTGTTGGACGTAGCCCCACGCTGGGGGTGAACCACGTATATCATGTGTTGTGATTGCTTTGTGTTATTGATGTGATTTATGTTGAGTGTTGAATCATTATGTAGGTTAAATGCATTTGATGTAATATCTTAGTGCTTAATATCATGAATGAATGCTAGATCTGATCTATTTCTATGTGCTAAGTGCTTGGATGTGTTAGATCTGGGAGAATACTGCGTTGTTCTGTAATTAGGGTGTTAACCTGCGATGTGAATAAGGGTTAAAGACTAGTGAATGTTAACTGCTAAGTGTTATATTAAGTATTGTGATCACAGATATGTGTCCTAGCTAGGTTGCAGACACTTGAGTCCTACAACCCCCCCTGCCTCTACCTCGGGTGAGACTTCATCTACTTTGCAGGTGTTGTCGAAAGGGCCAGTAGTTAGGGTTTTGTTGGTGCGTTGTTGAAGCATTGAACCCTGGGTCTGCCCCTGTTCCAACAAATGGTTCTGTTGTCGGGACCTAAAATCTTTGTGCATAGATTTGTTACTGTAGTGTGCAGTGTTCTACTTGACTTGTGAAGCTCTATACTAAGAAGAGAAGCTCAATCTGAAGAAAAGAGGTAAGATCTTAAAGCTTTGTGCTTTGATAAAGGTAAGATAAGTGGAAATTTTTGTTTCGAAAGAATGGATCTAAATACATTTGATACATTTTGTCCTAGTCTGAAAACTAGGGCAAAGCTAGAAGAAAGAAGATATGATATGAATAGATCTAATAGAAATAGTGAAAGATATGTTATTCCTATGCATAGAAAGAATTGTTGGACTAACAAGTGGATGCAGGATCCTAGAAATAATTTTTTTCATGTCCATCACTATGATCCTAGTGCGTCATATAGGGAAGGTTGGGGATCGTTTAAAAGAAAGAGAGGATTGACTCTTTGTTATAGTTGCAGAAGACCAAGACATCTTTCTAAGGAATGCCCTAGTCGAGGTCCTATTTACCTTTTTTGTAAAGCTACTGGACATGAAGTTTTGGATTGCCCTAGAATGATTGCTAAAGTTGAAAAGATGAATATAAGACAATAAGACCATGAGAAAGGTCAAGAGACTGAGAATATGCTAGACCACTATAAAGAATCAAAGGCTATATTATTGCAGATGAAAGAAACACTTAATGATCATAGAGACATCCGTTTACCAGAGCTCTTAAAAGAGAAAGAGTGCATAGAAAAAAGAATAGGAGACTTTTACATAGACTGTGTATTGGATGCAGAAACTGATGCAGGAGCATCCCTCACATCAAGCGAGCCAGCGCGGAAGACAAAGGACAGTCGGGAAGACCTAGCCAAATTTTTGAATTTTCACTTGAAGTTGATGCGCCAAATATAAATGAGACCATTTAATGAAGGCACCTTGGTATAATGTAATCAGACCTTGAGCCATACGCTCTCATCTGAAGTAGATGGAGGCATTTATGTTGAGATAAAATAGGTAGATAGAATTTAATATTAGATTAGACAGTTTTAGAAAAAAGAGGGAAACGGGATATAGACACCCTCATTGTGCATTGTAACATAATCCTGAGCATTGAGAAGAGAAGCAGAGAGCTGTGGAAGAACACCCATGTACAGAGTTTGAATTAATAGAAGAAGTTGATTCAAATCCATGGTTTTTGTGTTTTGTTCCCTGTGTATGTATGCTGAATGCTATGCTCGTGAGTATTTAGTTCCTGTTATGCATTTGCTTTGCATGCTATGTATGAATGATTTCTTGCTGAGTGTTTGAAATTTGAGAAAGGAAGTAGAGGAATGAGTTTCAATTGTTTCTCTATCTGAGCAAGGATTCCTGCAAGGAGTGCAGTTGAAGTCGTCCACAAGGAGTGCGTTGACAGAAGGCTCAGATAGTTTAACTTTTGTTCTCGTTCACCCAGAAGTGAAATTGGGTTATAGGAGCCGTGCAAGGAGTGTGTAGGCTAAGGAAAGTCTCAGTTGTGAATCTGAGCGAAGCATTAAAGGATTGTTGTTGTAGGTGTGCGCAGAGTCGAAAGAATTCAACACTTGGGAGTGTTCGAGGATTGTCGCAAGGGGTGCACGCAAGAGTCTTCGTGGAGACTCAGAATTGTGTGAAGCTCAGGAAGGACAAGGCTTCCAAGCCCGTTGAAGGGAAGCACAGGGAGTTTGTGCCATGGGAGTGTTTGAACAGGCGCTGCAAAGTTACACGCAGGAGGACTAGTTTTCACAGAGAAATACTGGGTTCACCCCATTGAAAACATCAAAGAGGAAGAGATCGACGGTTAGGATCTTGTGGGGAAGATTTGAAAAATCTCGTCAACCGTTGGATCTGCCAAAGAAGCGAGGAGGTTATGGCCGCGTTCGGAGTTCAAGCTCCTGGGGTCGTGAGCCATTGGATCGTTGATCAGTTACCCGTCAGTCGTCCGATCTGACAGGAGTTGCACAGGGTTTAAACCCTCGTGCGCCGAGTAAGAACCTCGAGAGGCATTGGGATATCAAGACGGCAGGGTTCGGGAAATCAGGAGGACCAAGAGCAGAAGATTGGGGATTTCAAGAGAAAAAGTCCCAGGAAGGACCAGGGTCGTCCATATGAGAGAGGACATGTGTCACGCAATCATCCATTCTAGAGATCCGGGCACTAGAGAGCTAGTATATCGACATTCGGGAAATCAGAGTTCCTGAGGTCGTGAAAGTTGAGACAGCAGAAGTCTCGAAATAGTGAGGATCGATCTGAACCGTCTATTCACTTGGAACGCGTGTCAAATATATGAAGGGAGTCGGAGTTCGACATTTTGCGAGTACTAAGGACAAGGCGTCCAGGACATCACAAGTCATGAAATCCCAAGAGATAACTAGGACCGTCCATCAGAGGAGGACGCGTGGTAGCAATCGAAGTCATCGGGGAAAAGCCCGACAGGAAGTTGTCTATTAGCGTTTGGGTCATCGGGATATCGGGAATCCTGGTGACAAGGTGTTTATGCATTTCGAAATCGCGAAGTCTGAAACCCCGAGAAGGAGGGAAGTGCCATTGTGGGAGCCAGTTGTCAGCATAGTGGAGAATCGGGATTCGAAAGATCGGTAATCCCGTGGGAAAATGTTTTTTGACATTTGAAACCCCGAAGTCCTGAGGGAGATCTAGAGTCGTTGGTCTCATAGTCAATCACGGTCGTTGATCAGGCTAAAGGAATACAGGATTTTCTAGTTGACGTCACGATGGGAAATTGGGATTCGGCGGATCGTGGATACTAAGGACAAGTGCATCTTGGCACTTGAAAGTCCGAAACCCCGACGAGAAGAAATATAAGGCTGCGGTCTTATGGAAAGCGATCACATGGACCAGGGCATAATCAGGAGGGGCTAAAGAAACAAAGGAGCGCATCAGGATATTGGAGGTTGAGACATCAGGAGTTTGGAAACCCCGAAACCCGACACTCTATTCTTCTGTCGTCGAAGAGAAAAGTAACCGACCTAAAGACTGTAAAGTGACGAAAAGACCTGTGGGTCCATTTCGAAGAAGATTCCAGTGGGAATCAAAAGAGCCATTCCGGCTCGAGGGGGAAAATTGAATGATCCTTAAGACCGGGAGGTCGGGCGTAGGACCTGCTGAGGTAGGTGCCCGGGTGGACGCCATCAAGTGGTATCAGAGCATAGAAAAGCTTCTTTGCTTTCTGTAGCAGGGAGGAAGAAAATTCACCATGCTGCCAAGGAGAAGAGATAGGAAATCACCCGATCTAGAGGAGGAAAGGGAGATGCCCAGAGGAAGGGGTAGAGAAGTGCAGAATCCAGAAGTAGAAAGAGATATGCATAACTTACGCGCTAGAGTTGTGGACATGGAGATAAGACAAAGGCGCACAACTGATGTAGGAGATATCAGTGAGTCTGAAAGTGAAGATGATGTTGGACATGGAGAAGAAGAAATCCCAGCAAAAGATGCAGCAAATGAGCGCTTACTTAAAGTTGTTGCGAGAATGGGTGCAAAGGTGAAAATGGACATTCCAGTTTATGAGGGAAATCTGGATGTAGAAGAGATTCTAGACTGGATTAGAGCTCTAGACACCTATTTTGACTATGAAGATATCGAAGAGGACAAGAAATTCATTCATGTCGTCATGAGATTAAAAGGACATGCAGCCTTGTGGTGGGATGAACTACAAGCTGATAGGCGTTGCCAAAGAAAACAGAAAATTAAGAGCTGGGACAGGATGATTGCAAAGATGAAGGCAAAATTCATTCCCAAGGACTATCAAATTTCTCTGTTTAGGAGGATGCAAAACCTGAGACAGAAGCTAATGACAGTGAAGGAATATACTGAGGAATTTTACAAGTTGAATATCAGGGCAGGTCATCGTGAAAGCAATGATGAAAAAGTAGCCAGGTATATGAATGGCTTGAGATATGAGATTCAGGATGAACTGAGTATGGCAACCATCTAAATGGTAGAATATGCTTATCAAATGGCTTTGAAAGCGGAAGAGAAGCTAAGCCGAAAGAAAAGTTAGAGGGGAAGAGGCAGAAGTCAGCCCAGAGGCAAATCAGTTGCCCAGGAAAGAACCCAGAAGCCCAGGGACGACTGGAAGAAACCTCAGACTCGGACAGAAAGAGGTGGAAGTTCACAGCAAGGGAAATATGCAGAACAAAGAGGACAACATACTGAGAAAAGAGGAGGATATGCTGATAATAATAGGTTTCCTTGTACCAGAGGTAGAGGAAGAGGAAGAGGTGGAGTAATCACATGCTTCACATGTGGAAAGAATGGGCACAAGTCATTCGAGTGTGCAGAGAAAAAGAAAGAACCTGGAGAAGCTCACATTGCTGAGGCACAGAGGCAAGATGTTGAGGCAGAAGACGCTGAAGGTGGAAGATCGTTCATGATGCGAAAAGTCTTTTTGACGCTAGAGAAGGAGATGGAGAATTCAACGTAGAGGAAATGTCTTTTTAGGACTGCTTGCAAGACCAAGGGTTGGGCATGCAAGGTCATTGTGGACAATGGTAGCACTGATAATCTCATTTCAACCGAGATGGTAGAAAAGCTGGAGATGGAGACGACTGATCATCCAAGTCCATATAAAGTTTCGTGGCTACAAAAGGGACATCAGGTAAATGTCACCAAACAATGCTTAGATGAATTTAAGATAGGGGGATATAATGATAAGATATTATGTGATGTCATTCCTATGGATGTTTGTCATCTATTGTTGGGTAGACCATGGCAATATGACAGGAATGTGATTCATGATGGGAGGATGAACACATACACCCTAGAAAAGAACAGGAGAACTCATATGTTGCTTCCAATCAAGGATAAAGAAGTAAAACCGGAGGTAAGCAACACAATACTTCTCATGAGTGGGAAGGAACTTCTTACGGAGGTTAAGAAGAAGGAGGATCCACAATTCTTTGTGGTCAGAAAACTGAAAATTGTTTTGACCAACACAAGAGTGGACGATTTGCCAGAAGAAGTTCAGGAACTGCTGGAAGAGTTTGCTGACATAGTAGTGGACGAATTACCTCGTTTGTTTCCACCAATGAGAAGTGTGAGTCATCATATTGATCTCATACCCGGAGCCAGTTTTCCAAATAAAGTTGCGTACAGATTGACGCCGCAAGAGAATGAAGAGGTCAAAAGACAAGTCCAAGAGTTGATGGACAAAGGTTTGGTCAAGGAAAGCTTGAGTCCATGTGTTGTTCCGATAGTACTCAGTCCGAAGAAAGATGGAGGCTGGAGGATGTGTACCGACTCAAGGGTGATCAACAAGATAACCATCAGGTACAGGTTTCCATTACCGAGGATGGATGATTTAATGGATTGCTTAAGTGGAGCAAAATTCTTTTCAAAGATTGATTTGAAGAGTGGATATCATCAGATTCGCATGAGAGAAGGTGATGAATGGAAAACCGCCTTCAAGACAAGCGAAGGTTTGTATGAATGGCTTGTTATGCCATTTGGTTTAACAAATGCACCAAGTACCTTTATGAGGTTGATGAATGAAGTCCTGAAGGATTTCATTGGAAAATTCGTTATCGTATATTTGGATAATATACTGATTTTCAGTAAAATGGAGGCTGAACATCTGAAGCATTTGGCCATTGTGATGAATAAATTGCAGCAGGAGAAGCAGTTGATAAACATGAAGAAGTCCTCATTCATGAAGACATAACTCATTTACTTGGGATTTGTTATTTCGGAAAATGAGTTGAGGATGGATCCAGATAAGGTGGAGGTAATCAAGAATTGGCCATCAAAGAGAAACATATTTGAGGTGAGAATTTTTCATGGATTGGCTAGCTTCTACCGAAATTTCATTAGGAATTTCAGTGGAATTAGTGTAGCGATGATGGATACAATGAAGAAAAGACATAAATCTTTTCACTGGACTGAAGAGGTGAGAAGAGTTTCAATTTGTTGAAATGGAAGATTACGGAACAACCAATTATGGTGTTGTTGGATTTTCAAAAGACATTTCAGGTAAAATGTGATGCAAGCGGGTTTGCAATAGGAGTAGTCTTAAGTCAAGATGACAGACCAATTGCATATTTCAACAAGAAGTTGAATGAAGCGAAGGTGAATTATTCCACATATGATAAGGAGTTTTATGCCATCATCCAGGCATTGAAGAAATGGAGGCACTATTTGATTCCGAAGGAATTTGTTTTATATAGTGATAACCATGCATTGCAGTTTGTGACTCAACAGGAAAGGTTGAATCAGAGGCATGTTAAATGGGTTGAATACATGCAGAATTTCACTTTTGTGATAAAACATATTTCTGGTACTGCTAACAAAGTTGTTGATGCTTTGAGTAGAAAGTGTTTGTTGTTGCAGGAATTCAAAGTCAAGACGTTAGGTTTTGATGATCTCAGAGACATGTACGCAGATGATCCAGAATTTAAGGAACCATATGAAGCAGCTGAGAATCCAGTTCTCAGGGATAGAAGCCAGTGGGTCGAGTACATGATCCAGGAAGGATTGTTGTTCAGAGGCAATCAACTGTGTATACCAAATTGCTCCATGAGGGAGAATCTGCTGAAAGAGAAACACAGCGGAGGATTGGTCGAACACTTCGGTCATGACAAGACATTCGCAAAGTTGAGTGAGTCATACTTTTGGCCAGGGTTGCGATCAGAGGTCAAGAGGTTTGTAGACCAATGCAGAATTTGCCAGCATTCAAAAGGAAGGAAGCAGAATGTGGGTTTTTATCAACCATTGCCCATACCTGAGAAGCCGTGGGATGAAATTAGCATGGATTTCATATTGGGATTACCAAGGACGCAAAGAGAATTTGATTCGATCTTTGTGGTAGTGGATAGATTTTCCAAGATGGCACATTTTATCCCATGTCAGAAAACCAGTGACGTGATGCACATCACAAATCTATTTTTCAAAGAAGTCGTTCGACTTCACGGCTTACCAAGGAGTATTGTTTCGGATAGAGATACAAAGTTCTTAGAGCACTTTTGGAGGACATTATGGAAGAAGCTAGGCACTAACTTGTTGTTTAGTTCATCTTATCATCCTTAGACGGATGGGCAGACAGAAGTGGTGAACAGAAGTCTGGGAGACTTGCTAAGGATCCCGGTGGCGGAGCACCACAGCAGTTGGGACAATACATTGTCGCAGACAGAGTTTGCGTATAACGACTCAGTGAATCGGAGCACAGGCCAGAGTCCATTCCAGATTGTATATGGCACGCAGCCGAGAGGATTTTCTGAATTGAGAGATTCGGAACAGATTGCTACTAGGAGTGCTAGTGCAGAAGAATTCGCAGAGGCGATGAAAGAACTTCACAGCCGGGTGAAGGAGCGACTGCAGAATTCAAGTCAGAAGTATAAGCGGAGAGCAGATCAGCATCGAAGACGACTCCAATTTGATTTTGGTGACTTGATTCTAACACACTTGAGAAGAGAAAGGTTCCCAAGAGGAACATACAACAAATTGAAGATGAAGAAAATTGGACCATGCAAGGTCTTGAAGAAAATTGGAGAGAATGCTTATGAGATTGAATTACCCGATGGGATCGGAATTTCTCCGATATTCAATGTATCAGATTTATACCCATATAAACTTGAGGAAACAGGAGAAAAAGGTGAACAGCTAGAGGTTTAGTGGAAAAAACAGATGCCAGCTGCAGAGAGATCATAGATGGAGTGCATATTGGACAAGAGAGTCATCAAGAAGACCAGAAGGAAAGAATACTTCGAATATTTGGTCAAGTGGAAGGACCATCCAGTTGAAGATGCCAGCTGGGAAAATGAAGCAGAGATTCTGAAGCATGGGCAGACCGTGTAGGATCTCATGGACAGGAGCCCATGAAAATTTTCAAGCCAGGGAGTATGATGCAGGAGCATCCCTCACATCAAGTGAGCCAGCGCAGAAGACAAAGGACAGTTGGGCAGACCCAGCCAAATTTTTGAATTTTTCCTTGAAGTTGATGCGCCAAATATAAATGAGACCATTTAATGAAGGCACCTTGGTATAATGTAATCATACCTTTAGACATACGCTCTCGTCTGAAGTAGATGGAGGCATTTATGTTAAGATGAAATAGGTAGATAGAATTTAATATTAGATTAGACAGTTTTAGAAAAAAGAGGGAAACGAGATATAGACACCCTCATTGTGCATTGTAACATAATCCTAAGCATTGAGAAGAGAAGCAGAGATTTGTGGAAGAACACCCATGTACAGAGTTTGAATTAATAGAAGAAGTTGATTCAAATCCATGGTTTTTGTGTTTTGTTCCCTGTGTATGTATGTTGAATGCTATGCTTGTGAGTATTTACTTCATGTTATGCATTTTCTTTGCATGCTATGTATGAATGATTTCTTGTTGAGTGTTTGAAATTTGAGAAAGGAAGTAGAGGAATGAGTTTCAATTGTTTCTCTATCTGAGCAAGGATTCCTGCAAGGAGTGCAGTTGAAGTCGTCCGCAAGGAGTGCATTGACAGAAGGCTCAGATAGTTTAAATTTTGTTCTCGTTCACCCAGAAGTAAAATTGGGTTATAGGAGTCGTGCAAGGAGTGCGCGGGCTAAGAAAAGTCTCAGTTGTGAATCTAAGCGAAGCATTGAAGGACTGTTTTTGCAGGTGTGCGCAGAGTCGAAAGAATTCAACACTTGGGAGTGTTCGAGGATTGTCGCAAGGGGTGCATGCAAGAGTCTTAGTGGAGACTCAGAATTGTGTGAAGCTCAGGAAGGACAAGGCTTCCAAGCCCGTCGAAGGGAAGCACAGGGAGTTTGTGCCGTGGGAGTGTTTGAACAGGCACTGCAAAGTTACGCGCAGGAGGACCAGTTTTCACAGATAAATACTGGGTTCACCCCATTGAAAACATCAAAGAGGAAGAGATTGACGGTTAGGATCTTGTGGGGAAGATTTGAAAAATCCCGTCAACCGTTGGATCTGCCAAAGAAGCGAGGAGGTTACGGCCACGTTCAGAGTTCAAGCTCTAGGGGTCGTGAGCCGTTGGATCATTGATCAGTAACCCGTCAGCCATCCAATCTGACAGGAGTTGCACAGGGTTTAAACCCTCATGCGCATTGTAAGAACCCCGAGAGGCATCGAGATATCAAGACGTCGGGGTTCGGGAAATCGGGATTCACGAGAGCAGAAGATTGGGGATTTCCATAGAAAAAGTCCCTGGAAGGACTAGGGCTGTCCATCTGAGAGAGGACGCGTGTCACGTGATCATCCATTCCGGAGATCCGGGCACTAGAGAGTCGGTATATCAGCATTCGGGAAATCGGAGTTCCTAAGATCGTGAAAGTCGAGACAACAGAAGTCTCAAAACAACAAGGATCGATTTGAACCGTCTATTCACTAGGGATGCGTGTCAAAGATCTAAAGGGAGCCGGAGTTCGGCATTTCGCGAGTACTAAGGACGAGGCGTCCAAGACATCATAAGTCGCGAAATCCCGAGAGATAACCAGGACTGTCCATCAGAGGAGGACACGTGGCAGCAATCGGAGTCATTGGGGAAAAGCCCAACAGGAATTCATCTATTGGCGTTTGGGTCATCGTGATATCAGGAATCCTGGTGACAAGGTGTTTATGCATTTCGGAATCGCGAAGTCTGAAACCCCGATAAGGAGGGAAGTGTCATTGTGGGATCTAGCTGTCAGCATAGTGGAGAATCGGGGTTCGAAAGATGGGTAGTCCCGTGGGCAAATGTTTTTTGACATTTGAAACCCCGAAGTCTCGAGGGAGATCTAGAGCAATTGGTCTCATAGTCAATCATAGTCGTTGATCAGGCTAAAGGTGGATAGGAGTTGCTAGCTGACGTCACGATGGGAAATCGGGATTCGATGGATCGTGGATCCTGGGGACAAGTGCATCTTGGCACTTGAAAGTCCGAAACCCCGATGAGAAGGAATATAAGGCTGCGGTCTTATGGAAAGTGGTCACATGGACCAGGGCATAGTCAGGAGGGGCTAAAGAAACAAAGGAGCACATCGGGATATTGGAGGTCGAGACATCGGGAGTTTGGAAACCCTGAAACCCGACACTCTATTCTTCTGTCGTCGAAGAGAAAAGTAACCGACCTAAAGACTGTAAAGTGCCGAAAAGACCTGTGGGTCCATTTCGAAGAAGATTCCAGTGGGAATCAGAAGACCCATTCCGGCTCGAGGGGGAAAATTGAACGATCCTTAAGACCGGGAGTTCAGGCACGGGACTTGCTAAGGTAGGTGCCCGGGTGGACGCCATTAGAAACATAGGTAACATTATGACAGAAAGTACTTGGAAAATTTTGGGAAATCCTGTTATGATTCCTTCATTGGGAGTAATAGGATTGTTTAAAGGAAAGATGATAACCCTATGTAGAATAATTACACATGTACCTATGAGTGCTCATGGAACATCGACAAAAGAAGAATTCAAGGTCATTAAGTTTGTTGAGAACAACGCTCCCTTTGCACTTTTGTTGGGAAAGCCTTTGATTGAGAGAGATCAGATCTGAAGGAAAGAAGAAGAGGAAGCTATAGAACAAAAAAAGAAAGAAATAAGGGATTTCATGGCTAGGAGAATAGTGTGCTTAATAGAAGAACAAGAGGACAAGTCGAAGCAATTGAGGGCCAAAGACCTAGCTATCAAAGTTGAAAGAACGTGAGAAGGCTTAAAGAACCTATCCATGCAAGAGAGTTGAGCACCTACTCCAGAAAAAGTAAGAGAAGAAGTATTATCCTCGAACCCTGTGAAAGACCCTCATCAGCGCAAAGTTACTATGCTAAGAGGAGATAAGAACAAGAATGGAAAGAGGAATCCAGAGACGCAGATCACAAGAAATAAAGCAAGAAATCTCAGTAAGAAGAAAGAAAATCTAGAAAAAATGTAGGAGGTTCCAAAGAGGACTTCGTAGAAGGAAGGTTTGCAGAACTTGAACCTCGTCGGAATAGCAGAACAACGCAAATTGGCACTTCGCCACGGTGAAGTAATATAATCATTGGAGGCATCCTGACCATCAGAACGATGCTCTAGAATGGCTAGAAATGCAGTTATTGCCAGAATGTTCGCCATTAGACCATTGGGACTGTGCCATAACGGATGGATTGAGGCCTTCCTGCCCGTTGGAGGAATCTGTTACAATGTTATCTATTTAACCCATCGAATGTCTTACTGGGGACACTTTTTCCACTTGTGATTATCTAAGCTGACAAAGAACCAATTTCTTTCGCACGGTGCTTATTGAGACCTCACCACCCATTCTGCTACCTTGAGTATTTGTCCACCTACCCGAGATATATAATCTTGAGCGTGTATGTCGGTCGACCTTAGCGCAGTAGAGAAATCTATCAAAGAAATCCTCACAGACCTCATGGCTAAGAAGGTCATGTTCGCAGGAGCAGAGGCCTCATCGACGAGAGGATTGCAAGAATCCTCGTCGATCTGGACCCTCCCAAACTGCAATAGAGAAGAGAAGCAAGCATTGCGATGACTTGGTGAACATGAAGCTCATCCCATCAATCCTACCTGACTATATCCCACCTCTGGCTAGCGCAATTAGTCGTGATAGCGTCCCAAGGGACTTCGACTATACATTGATCACTGCGTACCTCCCGAAGGGGATACACGCAGTTGGACTGCAGTTAGGACAAATTCTAACGCTCAAGATCAGTGACTTAAACTTAGGAGACCGCAAGAACTATGGAATGCTCGCACCACACAAGTACTTGACCAAGACAATAAGGAAGAAGTCGAAGATAATCCCCCAGCCGTGGACCATGGACATCGCAAGATCGACAATCCTCAATGTGATGAAGATACTACACTTCGGCAGACATCAGGAGGTTAACATGTGCGTTAAACTCCTTTTGTCATGCTACCATGGCGGTTATCTTTGGTTGGATAGGCGCATCATCGTATATCTAACGTTGATCCACCAGATCACTGGATTAAGCATGTAAGAACTGGACCCTCAGGATTTTTACCCAGGGAAGGCTGCAGACCGTGCCCTGACGCAGTGAATTAAAGACACCTATGGCAATGTGGAGAAAGGGAAGCGAAGCTACAAGGTAGCCTCCATCCAAAATGGCACAGTGCACCTAGCTTGCAAGTTGATCGTCGGTAAGCTCATCAGGAAGAACAGACCAACAAATTTCACAGGGTTTGTCGTCGACCTCGTGGGAAAATGAGTTGAAGGGTTGCAGATGAACTAAGCAAGCTACCTCGTCAACCAGTTGGAGTAGGATTGTTGAGAAGCATAAGACCAGAGCTATGAGTTTCACTTTAGCTAGTTGTTGATTCTCGTTGCCTTCATCGCTTGGGAGATGCTGAAAGGAGTGACCTTCCCTAAAATCGAGCCGCCTGAACCATTGACCGCAAAGTTCACTATGCTATGGTATTCGAGCGACATGGCGAAGCAATGGGAGTCCAATGCGATGTTCCACACCTATTACTTGTAGTTAAATAGGGCCATTGAATCCTTCCCTCGCATGACGTTGAATACACTTCATAGGTTCAGGCCAATAGCGAAGTTTCGTGCAGACATGCACTTCATTTACATCACTGTGCGCGGGGATGAACACAAGGAAGAGATCCAATCCTATTACAAACTCACCGAGGAAGATATGGAGGAAATAACCAAGAAATGGCCTGCAGAATTCCTTGTACCAGTAGAACAGACAGATATCTCTGACCCCAACCTCATCAGAAGTCCTATAGTCACCCGAGAAGAGTATGATGGACCCAGCAGCAGCAAAAGGAAAAATAAGGAAGAGGTGCAAGAACTAAACATCTCATCAGAGGAGATCACACCAGATTCACCTGAAGGAGGAGGAGGTGACGAAGTCGAACAAGAAGAGGAAGAAGGGGAAGAAGACAAACAAGAACAGGGCAAAGTGACACTGCATAAATATCCTCTTACAAAGGCTGAGGCATCCAAGAAAAGAAAGGATTCTCCAAAGAAACCCTCTACGTGGAAGAAGTCACGAGTCGATAAGCCTCACCTAAAGAATGTACTCATGGTGGATGATATTGACCTCATAATCGCCACTATATCAAATACCTCAAAGGACATTTTGCAATGAAGCAAAGCCAAACAAGAGACAATGTATGATAGGACCGAGGCAGAGCTCAAAGGGGTACAACAGTCTCTCTACTCGAGCCACGTAGTATCTACTTCATCGTTGTCATCAGGGGGCATAGAAGTAGGAGATGATCCTACCCAACTACACAGAATAGCAGACACGACAAAGGCTCGCCTTCGTCGGGTCCATGAAGAAAAAGAGCAGGCCATAGAGGCGTTGAAGCAAGCCAAAGAGAAAGCCCTGGAGCAACGTCGGTTTGCGCAAAAAGAGAAAGATGAACTCTAGGTGAAGTTTGCAGAGGATAGAGCGCAAATCCAGAAGGAAAAAGAACAGTTGCTCGCGAAGCAGATTGGAGTTAAAGAAGTAGTCACAAGATCACTTCACTCTGTGCTAGGCCTAGCACAGATGGAAGAGGAAACAACTAAGAGCCAAGTTGGGAAGCTCATTGAAGCCATTCAGTAGCTCCAGGCACAAGTAGCAAAACTGGAATTGCAAGTCGTGCTAAGCACCATGCAGGAATTGCGAGATCAGAGGGAATAAACTGCCAGGAACGCAGTCGACATAATCAAGGCATTGGCCTTAGAATGAAAGCAACTCAGCAATAGAAGTGCACAGACATATGAGCGCCTTGCAAAGGACCCCGAACTAAGAACATTGGAGTCACAGCTCCAGGAAGCGAAGCAACAAGCAACGACGGTACAAGCACAGTTGAAGCTATTGTCAGCGATCGAGAAGATGAAAAGGTCACAAGAAAAGTGTGCAGTTTAGCAGCAGGTCCATACCATCCAGAGTAAAGACATGGAAGTAGCCCAAAGACTTAAACCGGTATAGGATGAAGCCTGCACACTTTTTGAGGAGATAGAGGGACGAGGTGCACAGCTGGAACAAGTGGTCACCACAGTGGAGAAGTGATTGGAAGGACCTATCACCAAGAGAGTCATTCAGGAGTTCATTGATCAGGAGCCTTGGTGAAACAGTTAGTCGAGGCAGTTTAAGCCAAGCTCGAGGCCTTCGAAGCAGAATTTCCTAGATCAGAGTGACTCGAGACGAGTCATAGGTGACTGTTGGGGCATGTTGGCCCTCGACCAAGTTTTGGAAGAACCTTGGTCATGTTTGACCATTTTTGGGACTTTGACAGGATGGTTGAAGACAGAGCGCCCATGCGAAGAAGAGATCGCAGGATCTCGCCCCCTTTTGCTTGCTTTTTGGGTTTAGGGTTTATGTAATGGGTATGGGATGTCATCCCATGGGTTTACCCATGTTTAGGCTCATTTTGTAAAGTATAAATAAGTAGCTAGGCAATGTAATAAAGGTGGATGGCTTAGTGCTACGCTAAGTGCAAGTGATTGTAAGAGGCTTTGTGCATACTATGTGTTAAGACTTGCAGAGCTAAGTGCAAGTGATTGTAAGAAGGCTTTGTGCTGTGACCAAACTCGGGGAAGGAGGATCTGGCGAGGTGCATGCAGATCTCCTGTCCCATGCAGACTGGGTTTTGAGGCTCTGTGCATGTAAGAAGATTGAAATAAGATGAAGAGTTGGTGGACGTAGCCCCACGTTGGGGGTGAACCACGTATATCATGTATTGTGATTGCTTTGTGTTATTGATGTTATTTATGCTGAGTGTTGAATATTTATGTAGGTTAAATGGATTGGATGTAATATATTAGTGATTAATATCATGAATGAATGCTAGATCTGATCTATTTCTATGTGCTAAGTGCTTGGATGTGTTAGATCTGGGAGAATACTGCGTTGTTCTATAATTAGAGTGTTAACATGCGATGTGAATAAGGGTTAAAGACTAGTGAATGTTAACTGCTAACTGCTCTGTTAAGTATTGTGATCACAGTTATGTGTCCCATCTAGGTTGCAGACACTTGAGTCCTGCAACCCCCCCTGTCTCTACCTCAGGTGAGACTTCATCTGCTTCGTAGGTGTTTTCAAAAGGGCCAGTTGTTAGGGTTTTGTTTGTGTGTTGTTGAAGCATTGAACCCCAAGTCTGCCCCTGTGCCAACACTCCTGAATATTTTCCAGGTCCTATCAGTTTGCCAACTGGGTCTGTCTTTGACCACAGATTGACTCTAAGTTTCAATTGTTATGTAAATGTTTTGTTGTTGTTTTAGGAAACCAACAGTTCAGGAACTTCTTATTGATTTGTTATAGTTGTACTTGCAATTTTAGGTGCTCTAGCATGTAGTTTTAGTAACCAGAAGTTAGCACATGCATACTAAAATAAATACAACACACATAGTGATCTTTACAGCTAAAAATAAGAAGATCTCAAAAACTAACACACATCATTTTGTACACAGGTATTTTTGGTCAACATGACCCTAGATAACCCCCCCCCCCCTCGAGGAAAACTAGTTTGGGATATATGTCTATATATGAGGAAAGTAGATGGTGGAATACAACAAGTACAAAATATAGATGAACCTGATACAATAACAGCTTGATCCAAGCTTAAATACAAGTCCAAAAGAACCAGGTGAGCCCTAAGAAGGTGTGCCCCCCATAAATGTTCTCAAAACCACCATAACTGCTCAAGATGCAAGCTATGAGCTCAAAATGGAAAACCCCTCCACATGAATGAAGCTCTGCGGTGTGGCCTCCCTCTGCAATTGATCCCACTGCAATATGATGGGTGAAAGACCTCCCCACTATTGATGCGCCCTCCACAGTAATGAATGCTCCTCAATAAATAAACCAAGCTCTATGTTAGATGCCCCTCCATGAAAGCATGTGCCCAAGATCTCCTCACCTCATGCAACAAACCTCATGCCAAAGATCCCTCTCTTCCTCTCTAAGTGAGAAAATGAAGTTATGAGCTATCCTTCACCCTTTGCACCCCTCTTGAACCTCCATAAGGAAACCTAAGAAATCAATGGATGAGATCATCCCATCTCCCATCTAATCAAAGGTTGAGATCTCCCAAAAAGAATCTCACTCAATAACCCACTTTGGTTTAAGTTCCCTAAGTACACTTTATGTCTCTAATTCACCCACAAACTGAATTAATAGTCATTTTAGGCATAAATGACAAAATTTCACTTTTGACTTAAAACTCCTATGTCAAAGTAAAATTAGACACAAAGTATAAGACACAAAGAATATAGTACATCCCACATGTGTTTAGGAGAGCAGAAACACATGGGGAACACCTCCCAAGGTACAAAACTCAACACTCCCTCTTACCGAGGAAGGTGTTCCTCACCAAGCCCATCTTGTCTCTGAAGTAGACATGTTTTCCCCTTGGGAGGGCCTTGGTGAGAATATATGCAACCTGGTCATCTGTCGATACATACTACAACTGAACTTCCCCTCTCTAAACCCAATCATGAATGAAGTGGTACCTGATCTCAAGATGCTTCGACTAGTCATGAAACACTAGATTCTCATAGAGTTTTATGCTACTCTGATTATCATAGTGAATGACAGTCGGTGGCATCTCCTAACCAAACAAATCAGCCAGCATCTTACGAAGCCAAATGGCCTTGCAACTGGCCTGACTGGCCACCATATACTCTGCCTCGGTCAAACTCAAAGCAACTGACTTTTGCTTCTGGCTAAACCAGGAAACAAGTCCTGACCCCAAACCAAAGCAGCACCCTGAGGTGATTTTTCTATCAGTAGCACATCCTGCCCAGTCTGAGTCTATGTAGCCAACCAAACTGACTCCATCTCCCCTGACATAGTCTAGTCCATAATCAATTGTCCCAGCAATGTACCTAAAAATTTGTCCCCAACCATGTGAACACTCCTCAACTCAACCATGTACTGACTGAGAGTGTTCACGGCAAAACAAATATATGTTCTATTCTTAACTAGATACATGTGCGAACCGATCAACTTCCTGTAAACTGCGGCATCTACCAACTGGCTATCTGAAGCACTAAGATTATTCCAGTTGGTAATCATGGGTGTAGACATGGATCTGCAGTCCTCGAAATGAAACCTTCTCAAAATATCCGTTGCATACTTCCACTGCCCGAGAAATATGTGACCCTCCTCCTACCATACCTCCATACCCATAAAGTAGTGCATCAATCCAATATCACTCATCTCAAACTCTGATGCAAGTCCCGACTTGCACTCAGCTATGAGATCCTCGGCTCCAGTAATGAACAAGTCATCAACATATAATATGAGAATCTGTGTGTCCTCACCTCTAATGATGTAGTAGAGGTTAGGATCAGCATCACTCTTCTCGAAGCCCATATGAAGCAAGTAAGTGTCTATGTGAGAATACCAAGCTCGGGGAGCTTGCTTCATACCATATAGTGCCTTTCTCAAAAGAAACGCGTGAGTCTCCCTATCACTCACCTCAAACCCCTTTGGCTGCTCTATGTACACCTCTTCATCAATAAAGCCATTCAGAAATGCGGTCTTCACATCCATCTGGTAAAATGATCCAACCCATATTTATTGCTATGGCAATAATACTCTTGGTGGAGGTGTATCTCGTAACTGGTATGAAATTCTCATCGTAATCGACTCCCTCAATCTGAGAGAAGCCTCGCGCCACAAAACAGGCCTTGTGTTTCTCAATGTTGCCATCTGCAACAATCTTGGTCTTGTACAACCACCTGGAATTCACAACTGACTTCCCCACTAGCCTCAAAACCACCTCCCAGACATCATTGCGCACAATGGAGGCATACTCCTCTACCATGGCCTCTCTCCAGACCTGCTGGTCCACTGCCTACGCAAATGTCTGTAGCTTTGTATCCCTGATACTCGTCACTAGTGCCAAATATGCTCCCAATATGACTAGAGGCTTGCTCTCTCTAACCTAGCTCTTGGGCTCCCCTACATTCTCTCTGGCCTCCTTTAGGGTCTCCTAAAACCATCTAGTTTTCCTCTTCCCTGAAGTGGTTAATGAAGAAGTAAGGTCTCTCTTCCCAAGAGTGACTACCTCAAGACTCATCTCAACACTCTGAGATCCTGAAGTTTGTTCCCATCTGACTGAACATGCTCTGTCTGTGACCCTAAAGTTGTGCATGGTGACCCTGTCACCCCTGATATTGGTGTACCTGAGACCTAAGGTTGTGCTCCCTCTGAGATTGCAATCGGTGCCTCTGCATCATCCTCAAATATGACTCTCAACTCAAGAGATCTCTGAAAATCCCTATCCTCCTCAAATATAACATCTCTTCTCACCACCACTCTCCTAAGTGGCAGAATGTAGATGTGATAGGATTTGGACACCTCTGAGTATCCAACTAGAATCCACTGTTGGGTTGTGGGTTCTAGCTTTGTCCTCCTCTCCGAGGAGACATGAGAAGAGGTCAAGCACCCAAAGATCCTGATGTGCTCAACATCGGGCCTCCTACCAGTGAAGGCCTCCTCAGGAGTCATCTTCCCCAATATCTTGTGGGGGCTCCTGCTCTGCAGGTAAACTGCAGTAGCACATGCCTATGTCCATAAGTACAAAGGAAAACTTTGATCGTGCAGTATGGATCTCGTTGTACCAGTAATAGCCTGGTTCTTCCTCTCGGAAACCCTATTCTGTTGGGGGTTGTATGGTACAGTCATCTATCTTCTAATGCCAGGCTGGGCACAAAAGTCTACAAACTGACTCGAGGAATACTCTCCCCCATTTTCTGACCATAAGACCTTGATCCTCTTTCCATATTGGTTCTCCACAAGAGCTCATAACTCTTGGAAACATGTGAAGACCTCACTCTTGGCCTTCAGGAAATAGATCCAAGTCTTCCTTGAGTAGTCATCAATAATTGTGAGATAGTACTCACAACCAGTCAAAGACTTTCAAGTCATGGGCCCACACACGTCTGTGTGTACTAAATCTAGTATCCCAACTGACCTGGTGTCACTGTTGGGGAACGAGGCCTTAGTAAACATACCAAGCCCACACCCTCTGCAAACATACCGATGCTCTATATTGATATATGGCACTCTAGTCACAAACTCTCTCATTCCTCCTAGAGCTCCATGATGTAGGTGGTCCATCCTACGATTCCATAACTCACATATTTGTATGCTACTTTCGTTGATCACTGCCAATGCATGAAGAGGCTGAAAAAGCAATCTGAATAGTTTCCCATCCCTCACTCCAATCACCTATTCTGAGGAAAGTGAAGACCCCCAAGGATGAATGAGTACCTTGTTGCCTCTGAATCTCACCTCAAGACCTCTATCTTGGAGGGTGGAAACTAAAATAAAATTCTTCTTCAACCCAGGGACATAGAGAACGTCCCTGAACGATATAGGTGGCATGTTATCTCTCTGAAAGGTAACAGTGCCAATCCCAACAACTTTGACCAATGTGTCATATCCAAGAGCAATCTCTATCCTGACCTCGGTGTCTCTGAGATCAGTAAAGTGCTCTTGAAATACAGTCATATGGCTCGAAGCCCCATTGTCAATATACCAGATACTAGGTGTCATCTCAAATGAAGTGTATCATATAAGGAAAGCACACTCTCTTTGAAAATGTGTTTGAAACTATGCCTCCTCTGTTGTAGCTGTGGTACCACCCTTCTTCTTCTTCCTGTTGGGGAAGTGTACAACATAGTGCATGAAATTCTTACAAACAAATCACTTCACTTTGATCATATCTCTCCTCTGACCACTGTTGCTCTCTCCTCCACTCCCCTGTGGTGGGGACCCAAACCTGGGAACCTGTCGACCCCCACAGTCGGCCTTCTTCTTTCTCTTTGTCCAAAGAGAAAGATCCCCATAACCCTAACTAGACTACTGCTACTACTGCTCGTGTTGTCCAGAAGCCTTGGCTACAAGCCTAATCTCCTGCTGGACGAAGTCATCCCACATCCTCTCCCATGTAGGCATGACCTCCCTAGCAACAATGCCACAGACAAATGGAACCCATGGTTTGGTGAAGCTATTCATAGCTTTCCTCACCAAAGAGTTAGGGTCCACCACCTCTTCGACGGCTCCAAGCTTGTCTTTGATATGAGTGTAGTGACCAAGGAATGAATTTACCGACTCATCCTTGAGCATATGAATTCCCCTTAGTCAGTCATGAAGAACCATATTCCAGTTCTCATTGGAGCTCTCATACAACTTACATAGAGATGACCACATCTCGTATGCATAAGTATTCTCCGTCAAATGGGGTATGATATGATCATGAACTGCATCACAAATGGTCCTCTTTGCCTTGTTGTTCCTCTTCCTAAACTCTTCCAACAATATGGGGGCAGTGACAAGAAGAAATGGAACAGGAGGTCCTCTAAGACAAATACCATCATCGCCTTCCAAGGAGACTAATTTCTAGCCCCAGCTAGTCTGTCCTCAACACGCATCTGAGATGCTGAAATGTCTACCAAACTGCACTTCCAACTGATGCTCAAACTTCCAAGGAAACATTGCCTCACTCCTGTCAACACAGGTGTGAAAAGAGACAAGTGTCCTACAACCTCACTCCTAGAAAAATAGGTTGAGTCAAATCAACCTCACTCCTACTCCGTAGTTGTGAAAAGAGACTGATGACAAACTACCAAAACTGCCCAACTGTCCTCTACAAAAATCTTCCCTCTAATAACCATTGAATGAGTCAATGGCTATTCACAAAATTATTCCAAGAAGATGTATATGATAGCCAACACGTGTTTTCCAAACTGCTCAAAAATCAGCCACCTCAGCTCTAATACCATGAAGATTTTCCAGGTCCTATCAGTTTTCCAACTGGGTCTGTCTTTGACCAAAGATTGGCTCTAAGTTTCAATTGTTATGTAAATGTTTTGTTTTTGTTTTAGGATAGTCAACAGTTCAGGAACTTCTTTCTGATTTGTTACGGTTGTACTTGCAATTTTAGGTTCTCTAGCATGTAGTTTTAGTAACCAGAAGTTAGCACATGCATACTAAAATAAATACAACACACCTAGTGATATTTATAGCTGAAAATAAGCAGATCTAAAAAACTAACACACATCATTTTGTACACAGGTATTTTTGGTCAACATGACCCTGGATAAAACCCCCCCAGGGAAAACCAATTTGGGATATATGTCTATATATGAGGAAAGTAGATGGTGGAATACAACAAGTACAAAATATAGATGAATCTGATACAATAGCAGCTTGATCCAAGCTGAAATACAAGTCCAAAAGAACCAAGTGCTCCCTAGGAAGGTGTGCCCCCCATAAATGCTCTCAAAACCACCATAATTTCTCCAGATGCAAGTTGTGAGATCAGAATGGAAAACCCCTCCACATGAATGAAGCTTTGTTGTGTGGCCTCCCTCTGCAACTACTCCCACTACAATCTGATAGGTGAAAGACCTCCCCACTACTGATGCACCCTCCACAGTAATGAATGTTCCTCAATAAATAAACCAAACTCTGTCCTAGATGCCTCCCTCCATGAAATCATGCACCCAAGATCTCCTCACCTCATGCAACAAACCTCACGCAAAATCTCTCTCTCTCTTCCTCTCCAACTGATCAAATGAAGTTATGATCTCTCCTTCACCCTTTGCGCCCCTCTTGAACCTCCATAAGGAAACCTAAGAAATCAATGGATGAGATCATCCCATATCCCATTTAATCAAAGGTTGAGATCTCCCAAAAAGAATCTCACTCAATAACCCACTTTGGGTTAAGTTCCCTAAGTTCACTTTATGTCTCTAATTCACCCATAAAGTTAATTAATAGTCATTTTAGGCATAAATGACAAAATTTCACGTTTGACTTAAAAATCCTAAGTCAAAGTGAAATTAGACACAAAGTAAAAGGCACAAAGAGTATAGTACATCCCACATGTGTTTAGGAGAGCAGAAACACATAGGGAACACCTCCCAAGGTAAAAAAACTCAACACCTTCTGGGGACTACTAATCGGGTGGAATACCCGACATGCGAAAGAATTACACTCTTGGGCCCTGGACTCTTGCCTGGGGGTGGATTTGTTTTTGGAAGGAGTGGAGAGGGAATTCAGGGTTTTAAATGTGTATGGCTTGTATGTTGCGCATGCTCCCTTCTGGGATTCCCTCCTCAAGAACAATATCCTTAAGGTTGAGAATCTTATCATGGGTGGTGATCGAAACTTCTCCTTGAGGAAGCTGAAGTTTGAGGCCCTTCTGCTTGACTAGATCCCCAATCAAAACTTTTATCCCACCTTCTTATTGAACATGGCCTCATCAACATTGTCCCACTCAAACTCCTTCCTACTTGGAGGAATATGAAGTCAAGAGAGGACCAAGTAGCAAAATGTATTGATCGCTTTTTGGTTTCAGATTCTCTATTGGATCTTCCTTTTCAGTTCCATCAATGGGTTAGTAGTGGGGGAGAGTCAAACCACTCTATGGTATGGTTTGAAATTGAAAGAGGCCCCAAGAAGCCTTCCAACCCTTTTGAATTCAATGCAACCTGGTTATCTAACATTGAATTTCAAAAAATAGTGAAAGAGAACGAGGTTGGCTATGATCAGGTTAAAGGCCTCTTGGAGGCCATACAATTTGTGGCTAATGTAAAGTGAATAAAGCAGTTGGAGATCCTCTGGGATCATGACAAGTGAGCTAGAGAGGATCAGTAACTAAGACAAATTGAGGCTCATCTTGATCTTATCTCTCATTTTTTGGATGGGGGGTTTTCCACATTGGAAGCCAAAGTTGAACTCAAAGCGTTGGATTTCAGTCAAAGGAAATTGTTGGATGATATTGAAGCCAAATGGCACTTGAAGAGAAGGGCCATCTCGCTAAAAAAAGGGGACGAAAACACCAAATTCTTCCATGCATTTGCAAAAGTCATGAAAGCATCCAACACTATCTAGAAGCTCAAGGGACAGGGGGACACGTATGTCTCCTCATTCGAAGGGATAGCCAAAATGGGGAAAAACCACTTCCAATCTCTTTTCAAGGTGGATCAGAACACCCATATTGCAAACATTATAAGTATGGCTCTTTTTTTCCCTAGTTTTGCTAAGGAGGAAGGAAACAAAGATATTTGTGCTAAAGTTACTGAAGAAAAACTCAAAGAAACGCTTCATAGCCTGCAAAAAGATAAAAGTCCTGGCCCGGATGGGTGGAATGTAGAATTCTATTTAGGATTATTTGATCTCTTAGGTGTTGACCTTCTGAAATTAATTGAAGAATATAGAAGGAATGGGAGAATGAATGCACCTATAAACTAGACCTTTATTTCCCTCATCCCCAAATTGGATGAGCCACAGACTTTTGATAATTTTAGGCACATCTCCCTTTGCAACTGTCTTTACAATATTGTGGCCAAAATCATCGCTCAGAGGTTAAATCCTATTATTTTGGGCTCTATCTCACAAGATAAATTTGGTTTCCTAGAAATCCATCAAATTCATGAAGCGATTGGTGTGGCTCAGGAGAGCCTCCATAGTCTAAAGTCCTCCAGATCTCGAGGGGATATCCTGAAAATTGACTTATCTAAGGCCTTTGATCAAGTCAATTGGTTTTATCTCAGGCTTCTTCTTACTCGCCTAGAGTTTGCAGATCCCTTTATCAAATGGGTGATGGATTTCATATCCTCGGTCTCCTTTACAATTCTTATTAATAGAGTTTCCTCCCCTTTCTTTCAGTCTGAGTGTGGCCTACGATAGGGCTGCCCCATTTTTCCTCTTCTCTTTCTGTTGATGGCAGAGGGTCTTAGTCGTGTTGTTGTATAGACGGTCAGCTTGGGGGATTTTCAAGGAATTTCAGTTGCCCCTGGTCATAGAATGACACATCTTCTCTTTGTGAACGATGTGTTAATATTCTACAGTGGGTGATTAAGAGATGCGGAAAAACTTGCAGAAATCATCGATTTGTTTTAGATGGCCATTGGTATGGCTATTAATGATCAGAAATACACCATAATTTTTTTATGGCTTGGAGGTGGAGACTGTTGATTTCTACCTTTCCCTCTTTCCCTTCCAGACTTTGGACTTCACTAAAGGAATAAAATATCTGGGTTTTCAGCTAAAACCAAATGATTATTGAAAGACTGATTGGTGTTGGCTTTTGGAAAAACTTGAAAAATAACTAAAAGGACGGAGATTTAGGTGGTTGTCAAGAATAGGGAGACTTACTTTGGCCAAAGTTGTATTGGAAGCTATCCTTGTCTATTAGATTTCCCTGGTCTATATTCCAAAATGGATATTAGAAAAGGCCAGAAGAATTTTCTTATGTTTTATCTTGTATGTCTCTCAGGATAAATTCACTCTTCCGTGGGCTAAGTGGGATCGTCTAGCCCACCCAAAATCCCTGGGAGTTTGGGGACAGAAAAATATATTTTTGTTCTAAAAAGTACTAGCAGCTAAAGCAGGATGGAGGCTTCTTTCATCTTCGCGGAGCACAAATATATTCGCTTAGACTCTATAGAAGAGTGGATTCAAAAACAAGTAAAATCGCACCCAAATTTCTCTATTATTTGGAAGGCGGTTATCTCCTCCTTCCTGGTGATCGGAGATGGTTTATCCTAGAGAGTGGGTAATGTTAATCAGGTTCGAATAGGGGTTGATCCTTGGTTGGGAAGTGGAATTTCTCATTTACTACCTAATGATTTAATTGAAATACTCCACTTGCATGATATTTACTTCTTATCCCAGGTAGCAAATCCAACCCCCTCCTCTCTCTAGTAGCAAGGATGGAAGAGACCAGAAGCATTGGGCCTAGCTGGTAATATTTCCCTACCTTGGTCTAATTACATTTCTTCACTCCAATTGGATCACATTAGGATATTTGAAAGAGAAGATCAACTGGTGTGGAAAAAGGTTCCACTTGGGGTATATACCCCAAAAATGGGCTATGTCTCTTTAACTATAGAACTCATGCAAAGGGATCCATGTTGGTGGTGGTATGGTCTATGGAAGCTAAAATGTCCAATGAAGGCAAATATTTTCATGTGGTGTGTCATCTACAATAAAATTCCTACTTGGGAAAACATGAGGAAACAATGCATTATCGATCCTGGTTGGTGTCCTCTTTTCAAAGCAGATGATGAATCCAACACACATCTCTTCTTATTTTGTTGTTTCTTTGGAAAAGTCTGACTTGAATAATTAGCCCTGCTAAATCATGTGGTAGCTTGGGATGGGCTCAATGTAGAGTTGGATTGGAAATCTTGGCTATAGACTCCTGCCTACAAAAGTATTAAATCTTTTCCCCTCATTGTCTATTGGGGCATCTGGTTGGCCCACAACAAAGCCATTTTCTAGGACTCTCCTTCCCTTCCGAAAATTGTAGTTGGTCAGGGTATCTCGATTCTCTCCTACTTCCCCACGGAAAAATACATCCCATCCATCCACTTTATTCAGCCTGAGCATATTGATTGCTCCAGGCCCTGGGCTTACTTTGATGGAGCCTCCCATAATGAAAATCAACATTGTGGAGGGGGTGCAATCGTGTTTATTTCGACCATTCACTCCTACAAACTTAAAAAGGGGCTAGGATCGGGCACACACAACCATGTCAAGCTCATGGCTTTAAAACTTCTTCTTCAATCCCAAAATGAAAATCAACATTGTGGAGGGGGTGCAATCATGTTTCTTTCAGACGTTCACTCCTACAAACTTAAAATGGGGCTAGGATCGGGCACAAACAACTATGTCAAGCTCATGGTTTTAAAACTTGTGCTTCAATTTTCCAGGGAAAAGGGGGTCCAATCCATTCAATTGTTTTGAGATTCCTTGAATGTTATAAATTGGTCACGGAAAGTACAAATTTGGCATAATATTTTTTTAATGCCAATTTTGGAGGAGATATTCAGGTTTCTAGAATTATTTGACTCTTCTTCATTCAAGCATGTCTATAGGGAATGAAACCATCTAGCAGATACATTATCAAAAGTAGGGGCTCTTCATGCCTTTGGGGAATGACACATAATTGAAGAAGTGGGGGAAGAGGTTTTTTAGTACTACCACATGCCTTTCATTGAGGTTATGGCCCTCCCATAACCACAGCTGGATGAATCATCATCTCTATCATCTTCATCCAAGTTTTTCTCTTTTTGTTCCATATCTATCTGATGTTCGATCCTATTTCCAAATTATATATCAGATATTTGTCTCAACTGGTTCTCTCTGGACAAGTTTTCTGATGTTGTTTAGCTTCCATGATTAGCTTATAGCAGATGTAATATTATGTATGTTCTCTGTGACACTAAAGGAATTTTGTTGTTGTGTTATTTCTATAGGAGACAACCTTGAGCATATGTTTCCACATATGACTATGCTTAAAAGAACCTACATGATGTAATTTTGACTCTTTGGATGAATACAATTACGTTTTTATTTTATTTTTATTTTTTTTTTCGTGGAAAAAAATAATGTGTGTGTGTGTGTGTGTGTGTGTGTGTGTGTGTGTGTGTGTGCTGAATGCTTTCTACAGCCTCGTATGAGGGAGTTGTGTAATTCCTTTTGTGCTAAATACAATGTTGACCTATTTTAAAAAAAAATATTAATATCAAAAAAGCAAATTCAATGTCAGCCATAAATAAAATATTTCAAGATCTAAAATAATTATGTATCAACTATCCACTAGTAACATAATTCTATATCAAGTTTATAGAGAGTGTGTGTCAAAGAGAATGAGCACAATTGAAAGTAAAAAACTTCCATTGATACGGGCTTTAGTATGATGGAGATAAGTAATTTCTTCAATGCTTTAACATGAGTTGACATGTGCCAT
>JZKD02S2163395.1:128332-146498 GCA_000966675.3 Picea glauca
CCTTCATATTGAGCTATAGGTTTGTACACTTTGACCTTGACAGCTTGAAATAGGTCCCCATTTATAAGGTCATGGTCAATAAACACGATGTTCTTTATTTTCCCATTTTCTTCATGAAATTGACCATGACATTAACTTAGGTGTCGATTATATAAGCTCATAATACCTCCTCCTTGTCTATGAAGCTAATATTTTCAATTATTAACTTTCAACCCACACCCATCCATGCAAATATGGAATTTACCAACCAAAATTCCCATCATAGTAACAATTTGACTATGAGGTCCCATTTAAATTTAAATATACATAAAATCACTAAATCCTTTACATATATGATTAAAACTGTCAACATCACAGATAAAAGGTTGTTTCGAAATTTCAAAACCATGTGCTTAATAGATGCGTTGTACACCGAATCTGGCCAGAGCGTAAACGCTTATATGCCCATAATAAAGGTGTTGACGACCATACCCAAGCAAATCATGCTGAACCTCCACAAGGGACCTACATTCATTTTGTTCGTACTCATTACCTTCACCGTCCTATGAGCTTATTGCAATTTCCCTTTATAAGGTATTGGATAGTGTGAAGAAGAAGACTTTTATTATGATTTGAAGTCATAGTGGGGTCCACAATATCGTTCGCTTCTGTCGTCGATTTGATTCATTTGTTTTGGATAATAATTTTGAGGTTATAAATTCTAAAACAATTTTGGATCTGCTATATCTTTTTTCACGATTTTCTAGAGATATTGCAGTTCCACATATCACAATCATATAAGATAACAAGAGTTACAAGAGCTTTAAAGATGAGTTTTTTTTTATCCTATAGCTAAAGGTTCATTGATTTACAATTGTTTTCAATTCCATAATAAGCTTTCCACCTTCCATTTATTATTTTCTCAATGCTATAGTTCTAGTTAAGTTTGTGATGAGGATCGATTATGAGATATTTGAATGAAGTCACTTCCTCCAAATTGTTGCCATCATACGTGAAAATTAGCGTGAGTGATTTTTTGGATTTAATTATCAAAACCTTTGTTTTGTCAATATTAACATTCATACCCATACTAAGAGCATAAATTCTTGAGGAATTTTAGTTGTTTCTTGAGTTCAAAGGGACTTCTAGCCATAAGGACAATGCCATCAACATAAAGAAGAAGGATGATAACTATACTAGTGAGAATTGGGCAGACAGAACTCACTTCTTCCAAACAACCCTCTAACTAGTCAATGCATATGCCAAAAATGGTAGGGGACATGTGACAACCTTGCTTAACTCCTATATTACAATTAATTTCTTCTGACTAGCCATAGGTGTTCCTAAACTTGGCACTAACATTCTCATACAACCTTGTCGTGGTAACTCTGAACTTGAAATAAACTTTTAGCTCTTCTAACCTATTCCAAAGGTTAGTCCTAGACACCATGTCAAAAAAATTTCTAAGGTCAATGAAACAACACAAGATATTGGTTTTATTTTTGTGACACTCCTCCACAATGATCTTAAGTGTAACAAGGTGGTCCACAGTTGAATGATAGCTCCTAAATCTAGCCTAGCCTTTAACTTTTTTTTGTGAATTTCTAGCCATACAATGATCTTCTTTTCCAAAATAATTCCATAGAAATTAGCTAAAAGGGGCTAATCATAATGTCCTATAATTAGAGGGATTATTTTTATCCCCGCTTTTAAAATAGGTACAATGAGGCTTTGAGTCCAAGGCTTAGGGAAGCACTACTTGACTACTAAATTGAAGAGTTTGTGGATGTGAGGGATGAGGATAGACCCTCTGATTTTTAAGATTTCAGCTTGATAACCTTCAATGTCCTTAATTTTCCCTTTTGCAAGCTACTCAACCCCATACTCTATGTCTTTTATTGAAAAATCTTCTTCCTTTATAAAAATAGTTTAACTATTGTCCACAACATTTATAAATTTGTAAAAAACAATTACTCTAAAAAAAAACAACATTCATAAATTTGTAAAAAACAATTACTCTAATAAAAACAACATTCATAAATTTGTAAAAAACAATTACTCTAATAGTTTGAATGTTACCCACTATATATATATATGATTTAAATAATTTTTAATATTTATAATCATATAATATTAATCAATCACATGTAATATGAATATCAATCAATTTCATTTNTATAATTTAAATAATTTTTAATATTTATAATCATATAATATTAATCAATCACATGTAATATGAATATCAATCAATTTCATTTTTCTAATATTTTAAAGATGGTGTGATATATTTAGTAAATACACTAATTTGAAAAAATAATTTTTATTTTTTAACTTTTTTTACCATTTTTTTTTAATGTTGTGGGTAACATTCAAACTATTTTTAAAGTAATTGTTTTTAACAAATTTATGAATATATTTTAACTTAAATATATCTCTCCCTTCACCAATCAATAACACTAAACAAATCCTATTTATTATAACTATAACTTCTACTTGTAATCATTACATACACCAAACTACCATTTGCCACAAGCTCCTTTTTGTAATCATTACATACACCACTGCTATGTTTCACAAGCTCCAATGATGGCCTTTGCTTGTCACCTTTACACACCTTTTAATATGTGGGTCTCAATGCCTTCTTGGAGAATGTTACATAATATATACATTAGAGATTGTGACATTATATATATATATATATATATATATATATATACCTTTCGGATGGGGTGACATCTATCAATCCTCGACAACCTGGCATTCAAGAGGACAATGGAGTTAATGCCCCTCGTCTCCATCCTTTCACCTAGTCTGCTCATCATGCCTAACATTCATGTTGTAGGGGTGTTAGTGCACTGGTGCGGTAAGGGCGATTTAATGGAGCTCATAGCGAACAAACTCTGGCTCATTGGCTTAGGTACGATACAACTGGTAGGCATCAACTCAGTCTTCATGGTGCTCCTCCCTGTCACCTCAAAGGCTTCTATGAAGGTAAGTCCTCACATGGATCATTTCATTCTGCAATTTTATTTGGCACTTTGTTTTCTGTTCGAGCTTCCTCTCCACATGTCGGCTCTCACACCTAGGGCTTCCTTCTCCGTGTCGACGTCCATCTTTTGTCCGCTCTTTGCCTATACACCAACCCATTTTCTCCTTCCCCTGGATATTGCACATCGTTTTCTTTTCCTCCTCTCTCTCTGTCCTATTTACTCTATGCCGAGGGAACAAGGCAAGCCCAAAAGAGGGCCGACCTATTACAACGTCCTAGCCAGACACAATCGTCTAGAACCCTCTCGGCCCTCTAATCTGTCTACCAACTTTGTTGGCCCCTCCCTTTCGGACCAAAATTGGCATGAAAATCCTCAACTTCCTTTAGGGATTTTGAAGTCACCACCTCTCATTTTTGACCCCATGATCGATTCAGGAAACTGCCCAATATAGGAAGAAATCCCTCCAAGTGGGTTGGATACTACCATAGTACTACTTGCACCTATTGTCGTTGCCAACCCCTCGGTCCACCCTGCAACTATTCTAGGTGGTTGTGTGATTGAGGAAGAAATTCCCCCCAGCTGGCTGGAAAACTCAACAAAAGGGAAGGCCCCAGATACTACAGAATTGGCCCTTTGTTTGGCTATGGAAGAGACTCCTCCGACAGGCCTCAATGTCGCAACAGGACATCCTGAGGCAATGGTGGTGAACATAGAGCAGGTGTCACTCAACCCACGTCGTTTTTTGAAAGACCACCTTCAGCTGATTTTCGAGATGCGCAGGAACCTGGAGAACCAACTCTACAATCAAAGCATCCCCAGCTGCCGCATGGACCTCCTGTTCAACTCCTTGTCCAATGAACCCACCTAGAGGCGATGCCCGACTTGCCGCCAACCGTTCGTCTTTACTTACAACCATGATGGTTGCCCAGGTTCGCCACACCTCTAGTTTTCCGAGCATTATGTTTTCAGGTCTTGACAGGAATCAATTACAGTCCATTTTTGTTTTCTTTAAAACTCTGGTTTTAGGATATAGCCACGTCTCTAAGTTTTTTAGGTCACCTGTTCTAGTTTCCATGCATGTGACAAGACATGTGGTAGACTTTGATCAATGTATTAACAAGGAAACTCTATAAGGAAATACAATATTTTTTATTTACAAAAAAAATAAAAATAATCTATGTTTAAGGTCACGGCCAAGCCATACACCAAATTGGTGTATGCAACCCTCTTGTTTGTGGGACAAGGGATCCCCTCCGCCTAGCAATTTTATTGGTAAAGTCTACAGAGGTATACATACCCTACCCCCTTATAGATTTGAACTTAAATTATGTTGTTATTTAAATTGTCATATTGTGATTCATATATTTTATTTAATCATAACTATTGCAGAAGTCAACGAGAGTCAAAATTTGGATGATGCTTTGTTTGCGTCTAAAGGAAATGTTAAGTATGGAAATGCACACAACGTTAAAAAATAATAAAAAAATACCTATATTACAAAATTAAAAAATATATAAATAGGTTTTAGAGTAAAAAAAGTTCAAACCTACTTACAATAAATAAATTTAGAATTATATTAATTGATCGAGTTTAACAAAAAAATATTACATATTAAAGATTTATATTAGTTGGCATAATTTAACAAAACATTATTACATATTAATAATGATGAGTATGATATTTAATATCAATATGGATCTTAATAGACTCTCCTATATGTTGGACATGTTGGACTAGTCTACTTCTCCATGGTGGGGTGTGTGCATATTTTTACAAAACACTATTACTGAGATCGATCATTTGTGTGTGTTGTTCTAAACATGAAGTTTGCTCTGTAAGATTGATTTTCTATGATTATAAAATGTGAGTTTGATAAATAGAGGAGGAGAGACTAGTGAGTAGTCTAGTGAAATAGAAAGAGAAGGTTACTACCTCCAAGAAAAAATCATTGCAATTTTATAGTTATGTCAATGTATTCATAAATTAAGAATGGAAAATGTCACTTGGGTTTAGCTTGGATGGTTGTGAGAAATGATTGTTATCCTCCCCACCCAGGTTCAATTCCCATAAATGACATGTTAAGCTCATAATGAGTATGTTGTAATGGCTTCAAGCCTATATGTATTGGAAAATTGCCTTTGATTCAATTGAATAGCAAGGCAATTGCTTTTCCGGGGGGATTAAGAATGGAAAATAAATAATTACAAAATTCTATTATAAACATGATTGCAACAGAGTCGAATCAATAAAATATTACATAACTTCCATAGATAAAGGGTAGTTATATTAATCTTTATGATCTTGCTGAGGTTAAAAATCTTGGTTAACTTCTTGTGAGGCTCAAGAACTTTTGGAAGAAATTGGGATTTGATGAACCAAAGAGTGATGGAGCATAGCTTGCTTTAATTCTCTAATTTTCTGGTGGTTCAAGCGGATTTGGCAAGCTTGTCTGTTCACCTCCTTCAAAATTATAGCCATTTCCTAGTCCCTCTTCTTCTCATGTTCCTGAACTTTCTTCACCACCTGAGTTTTTGATTCTCTCTATGATTCCAATTTATGATGTTGATCCCTCAAATTGTCTTTTATTTTTTCCATTTTGAAAGAAGAACAGTGAAAAGGAAGCTTCTTGTGCCTCCACATGGTGCTTACAGTCCTGAAACAAGCAATTCAACCACTGTTGCAGATGGTAAGGTAGATAGGCAACGAAGTCCAGCTAAGGTGGCGAAGAAGGCTCGAGCTAAGAAATGAAGAACATAGCCATTGTTCTGATTCCACTGCTGATCACCGAGAAATAGTTCGTTGGGTGTAAATCTATGTGGTGATGCATGGGCAAGCTGGTTGACAAGGACATAATGAATGACATAATAGATGCGGAAGGAGATCTCACATATGCGAGCATGAGTGAAACCACAAATCGTTTATGAGCTAGCGCGTGCCATAAAGAACATGTGTCAAATGGTGGTTTCAACCCATTGAGGGCGGCGAAAGTGGGATAGGTGTCCAAATGATGACGGATGCATGAAGTTCATTAAGTGATGGGTCATGTGAACCAATTTTTTTTTATTGCAACTGGCATTTTCCTAAGGTAAATTATGAAATGTTGAAACTCCATTTTTTGGAGTTTCCCTTGCTCTAGATTCTTTGCACCCTCGGCGAGGTAGTCTGCTCTGTCATTTTGATGCTTAAGAATGTGTAAATATTCTACCTTGTGGAATTTCCTTTCTTCGTTTGCAATTCGTTGATAGATTCTTTGTAAATAAAGATGTTTACAATTGTTCAATTTTTGCAATCTCTTGATGACTAGCTTAGAGTCACCTATTATGATAATGTTCTTAGTTGGCTTTGTGTTGAGAAGTTTTAGTCCCATGAAGACAACCAAAGCTTCAACTTGGTTGTTGGAAGAGTGCCCTAACGCATGCATAAGTTATATTCTCTTTTCCACTGGAATCATAAGTGACCTCCCACACCTTCCACCCTATTGACAAAACATTAATACATATTAATAATGAGTATGATATTTAATATTAATATGATTTTTTTAAATATTTAAATATTATTAATTTTACTTTATAATTTACATATTAATATTAATATAAAATAATATATTCCGGTCTAGATTCATCTTAACCTCAAATATATCAAGTATCAAGAGGGATTGAATCTCTTGAAGTACAAACTTTTTTTAGAGTGCAAAATTTGAAAAAACATTTGTACTTAGAAAGATTTTATCTCTCACTATACTTAATCATATTTAAGTGAATCTAATCATATAAATAATAACAATTTGAATAATAAATCAAAAGCACTAAGATTGCACTAAGATTGCGGTTGAAATATATATTATTGTATTTTATTTTTTCTTATTACACGTTCGTGGCAAGGGGACCAAAACAAGTAATTCATAACTTTATCTTTTAGATTTTATTACACATTTCACAGGGATTGATAATTTTATATTTTATTACACGCCGGTGGTAATGGGCAAACACGTAATAATGACTTTCTATTTTAGAGTTCGTTAAAAAATGATAGAAGTCCCCACAAAGTCAAATATATCGCTCCCATATATTATTGGATATTTTGGTGTTTTAAATGGACCATATAAATAAATAATATTGTGGAAACGGGGTGAATGCACTATAGTATACAACTAATGGTGCATGTACTATAGTATACAATTTGTATATTATTCCTTAGTTGAAGATTCCAACTCTTTCTATATAGATCTTGTTGAGGAATTGCCCGTGGAGGAGGACTTAGTGGTGATATCAAATATGTTGCTAATCCATCTTGTGCATTCCACCAATATGCCTAAAAGAGTGGGAAGGGCATACCTTAGAGTGAGACACTTCTCTTTTTCCTATCCCGTTTCACACTTTGGGGAATCTTTTCTTGCTGGTTGATTCAAAACTTAAGATTGGTTCTTCCCTACAAAATGATTGGTTCTTTCATTGCAAAATGTTATTTTTTAACCTGATGTTACTTAATCTTACATCATCATTATAGTTTCCATGGCCCATTGATTTGAATGAGTACATTGGGGTCCATAATCTTGAGTGTCCCACAAAATGGTTGTAGTCTAGCATTAATATATCAATCTTTAAGAATACGAAATGTTTCAACTAAGGTGTAGTACCAAGACTAAAGATTATGGGAGAGTGATAAAAGATGATAGGTTAAAACCATAACTAGAATCATATTTGGTTGATAACACATCCACAATTTCTATTAACCATGAGATCCACTTTTGTCTTGTACTTTATACTATATCCTAGACACAACCATTCATAACAACATATAAGAAGATGATGAAACATAAGAATGTAGAACTATAAATAATACATCATTAGAATACATCATCAACATCAAAAACATTATGTGAAATGAAGGGTCCATTCCATTTATCTCCAACACCAACACATACATGATTCTAAAAATATTACAACACTCAACAAGCTCTAGAGGACCATTTCTCTATTATAGATTACCCATCCCCTAAACATCACCTCTACACCTGAACTGATTAACTATTTCCCACAACATAAACTACACATTTAGACATTTCTCTTCTTTTGGCGAGAAGATCATAATTGAAAATAAGAACTGTTATCTCATAGTTAGTACCATTAATGTCTTCTCACTGTTGCACATAGGGGATTGCAATATTTTGTCACTTTACCTTCTCAAAGTTGGGGATTGGGTACCTTTGAATCTGTTATTTGTCTCCCCAATATCATTTGCAATTGATTCCACTTCCATATAACCTTAAAGTTCGCAAAATAGGTGACTCAACTTTGATTCTCTATCTGTTGACATGCACTATTATAATACAAGGTTGTAGCATTGCATCACACTACAATTATCTAGTGGAAAAAATCAAGTTTGTATACCACAAAATGCAATGCAACATGATGTGTCAACATGCTTGTTGACTTTGCATCATTGTTCTCATTGTACACTCCTTGAAGCATCATTTTTGTGTCTCTATTTTCAATGTGCACTTCTTTCGTAGGTCTAATTTGCATTGTGTTCGCATCGGAAAATGTTGGAAAAACAACTTCTTAGTGTTAGTGTTGCATTGTTTCTGCATAAAAAAATGAGTTGTTTGCATCTTTTTTTGTCATTATGCATCATGTTAGCACCGTGTTGAGTCTTATTAGCATCATTTTGGCAACATAGTGTAGATTGCTATTGTTGAAAAAAAGAACTTTTGCATCGACTTTGCATCTTCCTAACATCATATTACTTCATTTACAGATTGTTTTAGCATATTTTTTATGATGTAATAACCTATTTCACGTTGTATTAGTATTATGATAACGATGTTTTAGTGTCACAATTATGTCATTTTAGTGTCAAACTTGTATTATTAATGAATTTATCAGTTTGATTAATTTAATAATTATTTATAATTTAATTAACTATTATTATTATCAATTTAATTATTATTAATTATTTGACTAGTTTTATTAATTTAATTATTATTGATTATTTAAAAAAATTGTAATTATTAGTTTTTATAATATTTAAATATTGAACAAATTGATGATTAATATAAGTCTATTTCACAACATACTAATCATGAGATAAGAAACCATGTATATTTAAACACACTACCCCACTAAGATTTAGTGAATTTCACATCACGACAAGAGGAAAAAACCACGTCTCCATAGACTCAATTATGCAATTTTATCACACTAACATTTAATCAATGTCACTTCATGGAAGCAAAAAAACATGTATGTATACACTTGGTGATGAGATTCTAAATCAAATCATAAAATAACCATGTAATTTTTTCTATCTGTAAACAAAGTGGTACACTACCACCCCACATAAATGTCAACTTTGTATACAATATTGAATGACAAAATATTTATACATATAATAAAAAGAAACAAATTTGGCAATGAAAAGTTGATTGAATTGTTGTTAGTGCCCTCTTCATCATTTGAACCCTCTTTGTCCTCACTCTATAGTAAACATAATAAAAGAACATGAGTTCAATAAAATTAAAAAATGCTAACATTTAAATATGTAATTAAAAACATACAAATTAAACAATTGTCAATACCCTCCAATTCCTTCAAGTCACCCCTATCAGTATTAGTCTGCAAAATTGTAATATATTCCAATTAATTAATGAATAATTCCAACCATATACAAGCTAAAAATAAATACATAATTAACCATTAATTACATTGGACATGGGTTGGATATATTCCACCATTCTTTCATAACCCTTATTTATGACATACTTTAGTTCTTCCACAATGGGCTCACAATGGTAGTCGCTTAACTACATAGAATAAGAGAAAACCATATTTGTAATCACATATATTATGCTAGTATACTAACATAATAAATGATATTATATAGATAAACTTACAAAACACCCTCTAATTGTGACCTTTTGGATTTACCCAAAGATTGTTACTAAAAGATTACATCCAAGAAAGAAAACAAGTTAAGAACATATCAAAAATAAATAATTGTAAGCATATCAAAATCAATAACTTCAAGCATATATTATTTATTACCTTTGTGCCTTTTGTTGTGGTGTCTCAAGGTCCCCTCTTCATGCTTTCTTCTCTTCAACAATTCTCTGGACCTCTTTGAAGTCATTCAAGATTATTTTGTTAGGATATTTAGACACTTAGGAGTTAGTTAAGATCTACTTGGTCTAATGTGTCGTTAGGTAAAATTGTGTTTCCTTAGTACGCATTAGTATGTATTTGTAGTTGGAAAATCTGACGGTCACAATATGTCCCTGACAAAGAGTGATCCAACGGTTCATATTCTCCTCGATCTTAACGACCATTGATCTGTGGCTTAACACCCGATTGATCCATGATCTCTATTTAAAGAGCATGGAGGGTCATTTTCCGATGATTGATTGTGAGAAACTCTCTTGTAAAATATCTTTGTAATCTTTTTTTTTTTTCATTAATAAACTGCTCCAAGTAGTCGTGGATGTTTCCCTGTAGGGGTTTTACCCTGTCAAAACATTGGTGTATTAATATTTGATCTGGTTGTGTGAGTGGTTACTGAAGGTGTTCGTCTTCTGTTGGAATACTTGTGTTGTCGAACATGGTATCAGATCCTGTTTAAAGACCCGCTCCTATTGTAGATCGAGATCGTGAAGTCAAATTTTCTAATCTTCATTTTCTGCCATTTTCATACATCTATGGGATGATAGGACTGTTCTATTGCGTCCAGAGCGTTTGTTTCAGTCAGGAGGTATAAAGCTTGAATACGCCCTTTTTAATTTTTACAGATTATTATTTAGGTTTTATATTGTTTCTTTCCAGGTTGCTACTGTTTTAGATCTGTGTATGCTCTTTGCCCCACACCTTGTGTGATCTCGGCAAATTAGAAACATATAGGAAAATGTGCATTTTTCGGGTAAGATCTAACCCTTGTTGTCATCGAGAAGCAAATTTTTTTTCCCTATGAAAATATTTTTTTCTTAACACACTCTCCAAGGTTGTCTTCAACAACAACAACAACCCCAATCCTCCTGCTAAACATTACAATATGTTTTGTTAGCCCACTTGGTTAAAAGTTGCCTTATTAAGTAAGAAGTCTTGAATTCAAGTCTCTATTTTTGTTACTTTTTTTGAAAAAGTTCATGCTCCATTGCAAAGTGTATCTCACTTCAAGTATAAAAGTGAATCATTTTAAGTAGCTTTAACATTTTATTTTAGAGTTATTTATTTTGCATGCAACTTTCTTTTATAAAGTAACTTCATTGTAAAAGTGATCCCCACTTCTTTTTATAAAAGTGGGTCACTTCATAAAACAACTTATTTGTAAAAGTGAGGTTATTTGGAGGGGTATCACCACCACGTGATTATTTGGTTGCCGTTTATGTTTTTTTTTAAAATGGAATAACTTCCACATCCAAAGTCTGTTTTCAATGTCGTTTTTTTTTTAAATCGCCTAATTTTTCGAGATCTTTCCATCCAGATTATCAGTTTTAGTTTTTAAATCCATATTATCTGCATATTTAATATGGTTTCTTCCAATAATATTTTTCTTACCAACACCAACTACTTCCAATGGAAATCCCATATGGAGGATTTATTAAGAAGTAAAGGCTTGTACTAGGTTACCTTGGGAAAGGAAAAATAACCCACTGATACCGATAAGAAAATCAAATGGGATAATATGAGTGATGAAGAACATGGTCTGATTGGAATGTTCATCTCTCCTGATTAAGGTTTCACCTTCAATAAATTGATGACCCCGATGAAGGTTGGGAAAAGCTTGAATCTGTGTTTGGTAAACAAAATATTATTCGAGCACATCAATTAGAAAATCAAATACTGACTTTAAGTCCAAATGATTTTTCTTGCATTGAAGACTATCTATCTAAGTTAAAAACACTCAGAATTTTATGTGAAGAATGTCAAATAAAGATAGAGGAAGAGTGTTGCATCTATATTATTCTTTCTAAGCTAGGTAGTGCATGTGTGTATCTACTGTTTATCCCATGAGAAAGAATCTAGGGAAATCTTATCAAAAACCCACTCTTGAGTCCTTTTGCGATTCTTTGATTAGAGAGCAAGATAAGCTTGTACAACTTGGAGTGATCGGAACTGTAGGTACCTCCAACAAAGCCTTAGTCACCAAGAAAAAAGATAAACCCAAGAATCCCAAGAAGCAACATCCTCACCAAAACAACAAGCAACATAAGGATCCCAAACCCACTCAGAGAACTTAAGCCCCTAATGGTGACAAATGAGCAAAATCTAAAAATAAGAAGACTGATAGACATTGCAACTTTTGTGATAAAGATGATCACGATGAGTCCAAATGTTTCAAGTAGATGGTATATTTAGAAGCAATGATGAAGAAACACAACATCAATATTGATTCTACTACTTCTTCTTCTCATGGACATGCACTTTCTGCTTATGGTTTCTCCTTCAATGCAACTTCTACTTCTTCTTTTGATGAGTGGCTTATTGATTCAAGAGAATCTTATCATATGGCTAAGGATAAAGACATATTTTTTTCTCTAAATGAATGTAACACCAAGAAAATATTTGTTGGTGATGATAGATCTCTTAGTGTTGTAGGATCTGGAATAGTTCAAGTAGATACTGGTCATTTCAATGATGTATTATGTGTTCGAAGTCTTTCTTGTAACCTTCTATGAGTATATCAAATCACTCATTTAGGTGAAGGTAAAACCATATAGTTTTCACCTCACCAAGTTGTAATCAAGGATCTAAAAGATCCTAAGCTTGTTCTTGCAACTAGAATTGTTGATGATATTACCAGGTTGTACAAGTTTGAAAAATTTGGGTCATCATATTTTCCATCTGTTTTTGTTGCTCATAACGATGACTTGAGAAAAATTTGGCATGAGCGGTTTGGTCATCTAAACTATCACTCATTGCAGCAACTATTTAATCAACATATGGTGACTAGTCTTCCTGTTGTTTCATGCAGAGATGGTGTTTGTGTCGGTTGTGTTCTCGACAAACATCATCGGGACAGTTTTGAAAAATGATCCTCTTGGCATGCCTTGGGCCCTTTATATCTTGTTCACAGTGACTTGTGTGGTCCACTTTCTTCTCCTTCTTTTTCTAGGTGCAAGTATTTCTTAACTTTCATTGATGAATTTTCCAAACGTACTTGGGTTTACTTCTTAAAACTTAAGAGCGAAGTTTTTGACATGTTTCTGGCCTACAAGGCCCTTGTAGAAAAGCAATCTAGACATCAAATTCAAAGGTTAAGAACATATAATAGAGGCGAATATGTGAACAATAATTTTACAAGTTACTGCACTACACATGGCATCCAAATGCAACACACTGTTCCATATATACACCACAACAAAATGGTGTTGTTGAGAGAAAGAACCACACATTAAAAGAAATGGCTAATTGTATGATCCAATCTAAGGGATTAAGTCTAAAGTATTGGATGGAAGCCATCAAGTGTGAAAATTACATAGTAAAACACACTCCCACAAAGGCTCTTAAAAATATAAAACTAAAAGAGGCTTGGACTAAAATTAAACCAGATGTAAGTCACTTCTGTGTATTTGGCAGTATAGCATGGGTTCACATTCCTGATGAGAAAAGGAAAGGATTGGAGCCTAAAAGTGAGAAGTGTATATTTGTTGGTTATTTTGAAGATGTCAAAGGTTATAGACTTCTTCAACCACATTGTAATGAAATTATTATTAGAAGAGATGTTGAATTTGATGAAAATCTCTTGGCCTGCGAGCCTAATTCAAAGATTGTGCCTTCTTTGGTGTGCGATCCATCTTTGGCATTTGTGCCTTCTTCTATTCCTATTTTGGTTTCTTCTTCAAATGATGACAATGAGGATGAAAATCCACCTCCGCCTACTTACCTTCCTCTAGATGAGTCCATTGAACCTTAACCAACACCAACACCACCGCTTCCTAGATGGGTCTGTTCAAGATGAGAAGCAACTGGTAATGTTGTCGGTGATCCTTCATATCAACATCAAACACGTTCTCAGTTCTAGCGAGCCTCTTCTCTTTTGGCTCAAGTTTCAAAGACTCATTATCTAGATACATTTGCAGAAGCTTTAGGTCAACTAGATTGGGATACAACAATGAAAGAAGAGTATCGTTCTTTAATGGAAAACAATACTTGGGATCTTGTACCTCTTCCAAAAGGAAGAAAAATTGGCAGATGTAAATGGGTCTACAAAACTAAGTATGCATTAGATGAAAGTGTTGAAAGACATAAGGCTCAGTTAGTTGCCAAAGGATTTTCCCAAGTTGAAGGAATTGACTATAATGAAACCTTTGCCCATGTAGCCAAAATGAATTCCATCTGCCTTGTTCTTTCCCTTCCCGCCTCACATAAATGGGAGGTCCATCAGATGGATGTTAAATATTCCTTCTTGCATGGGGATTTGCAAGAAGAAATCTACATGGAACAACCTCCTGGTTATGTCTAGAATGACTCTAGCCTTTTTTGTTGCCTTAAGAAATCTCTTTATGGTCTTAAGCAAGCTCCCCGAGCTTGGTATACCAAAATGGACAAATTTCTTATTGACATCGGATTTTCTAGATGTCATTCTGATCCTAATGTATATGCCAAGAAAGTATGAAGCCATCTCATAATCCTTGTCCTTTATGATGACCTTATCCTTATTGGCAGTGACTCAAAAATTTTAAACCATGTGAAAACCAGCCTTAAGAAGAAATTTGAAATGACAGACTTAGGATTTTTGCACTATTTCCTTGGCCTCCAAGTTTTGCAAATCAATGAAGGAATTTTTCTTTCCCAGTCTAAGTATGCTTTTGAACTTCTTTGTCGCTTTCACATGGAAGATTGTAAACCAACCCCTTCTCCCTTACAGTCTAGAGTCAAGCTTGTTGCCACCTATACTTCTCCCGAAGTTGATTCCACCTTGTACCATCAATTAGTTGGTAGCCTCTTATACTTGACTCATACTTGTCCTGATTTTTCCTTTGTTATTGGTCTTATTGACCGATATATGCAAACACCCAATGGAATCCATTGGAAAACAAATAAAAGGATACTTTGGTATGTTCGGGGTACAGTTCAATTTGGGATACATTATAGTTCAGGGGGTACTCCTTTATTGGTTGGTTTCATTGATTCATATTGGGTCGATGACCCTAATGATCAGAAGTATACTGCAAGTTATGTTTTCAGTGTTGGTTCAGGACTTGTAACTTAGGCCTGTAAGAAACAAAAAACTATTGCACTTTCTCCAGTAGAAGCAAAGTACCGGGCAATGATAAATGCAAGTCAGGAAGCCTTGTGGCTTTGGCAGATCCTTTCAGAGTTTGGATTCCAGTAGTAGCATCCGAATAGCCTTTGGTGCAATAATCAAAGTTCCATCAAGCTCACCAAAGACCCAGTTCAACATCAAAGCAACAAACACAATGATCTACAAATGCACTTCATCAAAAATATCATTCATGATCAAGTTAATGAAGTACTCTTTTTCCCTACAGAAGATCAAGTTGCAAATATTTTCACAAAGTCTCTTACATAAGTGAAGTTTTCCAAACTTCGCTCTATGTTAGGAGTCCAGGAAGTTTTCCTTAAGGGGGGATAGGCTCTAATGCCTCCTTCCTTCTCCTATTGTAAATCCTTCAATCCTATCCCAAGTTGTTCTTAAGGGGGGATGTTAGGATATTTAAACACTTAGAAGTTAGTTAAGATATACTTGGTCTAATGTGTCGTTAGGTAAAAGTGTGTTTCTTTAGTATGCATTTGTAGTTAGGAAATTCAAATGTCACAATATGTTCCCGACATAGAGTGATCTGACAGTTCATATTCTCCTCAATCTTAACGACCATTGATTTATGGATTAACACGTGAATGGTCCATGATATCTATTTAGAGAGCATGGAGGGTCATTTTCCGATGATCGATTGTGAGAAACTCTCTTGTAAAATCTCTCTCTAATATTTTCTTTTGTATTAATAAACTGCTCCAAGTGGTCGCGCTGGCTGGGGTCGTGGATGTTTCCCCGTAGGGGTTATACCATGTCAAAACATCAGTGTGTTGATCTTTGATCTGGTTGTGTGAGTGGTTACTGAAGGTGTTTGTCCTATGTTGGAATACCTGTGTTGTTGAACATATTTTAAATACAATTTTGTCAAGACTAGATGGTCTTTATTTATAGCCTTTACCTTGTTGAGCGGGCAATGAGTTGTTCCTACTAAACTTGTTCAAAATCACAAAAAATAAAGTCACCTATAAAGTTCAATGACGATACATAATTAAATATAAAAGATGAAGGACTAGAAACATGAGTGATTACATATAAGACTAATTTGAATATACTTCAACTGATATGGTCTCTCCTACTCACAATAGTTCCAGAGAATCTATGAAGGCTCCATTTGTCACTAAAACATAAATTTGGGAATCGTGCATATAGATGTTGCAATTCTCTCTACTTACTAGCACTACTTATTACCCACTTTTTGTGATATTATTTCAACCACTCCCCCAACACTATGTCAAAAAATTTGTTATTGAAAATTAAACCACTACCAAAATTTAAAATATATCCTTCATCAGTAACTTGTATAATGTCATAATTGAATGCATTTTCTCTATCTTCTTCTAATGCAATAAATATTCATCTCTATTCATAATTGAATGCACTTTCTATATATTATACTAAGGAAATATATCTTCTATGGTCAAACATTAATATACACATCAAAGAACAAAGAAGTGCCATAAAAATGTAGTATATTAGTTTCAATCAAATTCTAAGTTTCTCTGAAAAATGTAAGGAAATCATACCATGGCCAATGTACTTATATCTAATGTGACTTATACCCTTGGAAATCTCTCCTCGTTGCATTGAATACAAGTAATCCATATCTAAGCATCATCTCTCATTTTTTGTTATAGTCTTTAGAAATTATATAAGTTTTTTTTACCAATATTTTATGCATCTTAAAGCATAGTATAGTAAGTAATGCTTATAAAATAAATACATATTTTTTAATATCATATAACAATCACAAAGTATGTAATTGGAAATGTATTTTTGTTGATGTTTTCTTCATCAGTTGCAACTTTTTTACCCTTTCTTCTCTCATGGTCCCCTCTTTCCCTATATCTAACGTCATCATCCGAGGAAGCTCCATCAAAAGCCATATGACTTGTAGATCTATTACAAAGACACACTACTAAGTTAACTACATAAAATCCATGGAATAAAATATATGAATAATTTGAACTAAACATTAAAAAGATACATACATAAAATCAACATATGTGGAGACATAGTGATGAACACTCTAGCATTTCATGTTAGTCAAGGAGTTATTTTGATCCATAAATGGTGGGCATATGACCTATCCATTTCGTCAACATGGATTCTTTGCATAATTAATTTTTTTTTTTTTTTCAGTTCCTGAATGGGTACCCCTATTCCGGTTTGGGCTCAAGGATTTTGTTCAAAATATGGATGCAATGCCAAATTCATAATCCACTTATGCTTCATTTGAATGTGTCAAAACATGCACTAACTTGATTGTTCTATATTATCAATAGAAGCCATACAAATCACACAATCAACAACATGATTTCTTTCTTGTTCAACTCTTCAGAATTAGGTGTATTTCTCAGATAGAATTTGACAGGGAATAAACCAGTGATCACAAACGTAATGTGGGAGGAGGATGTTAGAATATAGAAGAATGTGTGCTCATTTTACCATTGACGATACCCTCGTCACCCAACCATAGGCCAAAGCCACCCTCCGAGCACCTTAACCTTGACTGAGAATTACTCCGGAAGCAAACCCTAGGCTAGATAGCCAAACAAGGTGTAGCTCATCTTCCTCCAAGAATAGTGCACCAACAATAGTTGATCAGATAGTCCAAACCCTAGCCAAGAGATAGTCCAAGACAATACTGAAAACTAGTTGTTACTGCAGCTGCACCTGCAACCCTCCTCCACATGTGCGCACCAAACTGGGAATTGCAGTGCGCACCAACTGGGAACTGCAATCCTGAGACGCTGTCAAATGAGAACTGGCGCCCTGTATTTATACTGGTTCTGCCAGATTTGTTGGGGCCGATTTCTCCTTCTGGATATGTGTCTGTTCAGTATATTATTATTATTTATGGCCGACTTCTTCTCTTGGAGGCTAATAACCTAATATAAATTATCTTCTTGAGCTGACAAGACTTCTAG
>JZKD02S2163395.1:148974-160200 GCA_000966675.3 Picea glauca
CGGCCCCCTCCGTCTAACAGAGTCCACACTTTCATTTGCATCCTTATTTTCTTCTGCAATATATAATTGGCTCTCTTGTCTAATAGAGTCCACTCTTCCGTCTTGTTGTTTTTATACAAAATGTCATGAGTCTTTTTCCAATTTCTTCTCCATTGCTGACTTCTTTCTGTCTTTGTTTCTTCTAAGTTTCTTCATGATTGATTCGGCTTATCTTGCAATAGCTTCTTCATGATTTGTATTTCATCCTTTCATGTGTATTATCTGATGATATCCATTTTCATCTTGTTTGTTCTTTTATAGGTATAGTTCTTCTTGGAACACATTCTCTTCCAAAAGATAGATATACAGGATATGTACATAGACGATGCAAACAAAATATGTACAAGAAATAAGAAGAGCGTTGTTACCTTTTTAGAAGAAGAAGTCTCTTCCATCCTGCTTAGTCTTCTTTGTAGGTTCCTTTTCTTTGGCAATCGATGCTTCGTCTTTCTCCTTCCTTTTCTTTAGCTTGGGTTACTGATTCTTGTAGTGACCGTACTTTTGACAGTTGAAGCATTGTACTTTTGAAATGTCTTTCTCTTGTTTTGGCTTCCTCCTTGAACCAAACTTCCTTTTGTTCCTGAAGTTCTTGAATCTTGTTGTGAAGGATTGATCATTGTACTTCTTTTGGGGTTTCTCTTTTGCATTGATCCTTGATTCTTCTTGAGCACAACAAGTCCAAAGTTCTTCAAATGTCGGGTACTCCTTCCTTGTGTTCTTGCTTGCGGCAAATGCATCCCATGTCTTGGGAAGACCATTGAGTACTATGTTCACCAATTCCTTTTCTGAAGTGATCTCTTCAATAGCTTGTATTTGATATCTTAACTGGGAGATCCTTACAAAGTATGATGTTATGTTGTCGTCGTCATTCATCTTCATGTTACAGAGCTCATTCTTCAGACTCATAACTTGTCCAATGTTTCTGACTGAGAAGAGATTTGTTAGGGCATCGTACATATTCTTTGATGAGTAAAGATGGGATATGTAGGGTATCAAGTGGTATTTTATGGAATCCACTATGATACTCATGGCATTAATGTCAACATCTTTGAACTTCTCCATAGTTGCAACATTCTGCGGTTCCTTCTCTTTTCCTTCTTCAAACTCCGGCTTCACGATCTTTCCTTTCACGATATCTAGCACTTTATTCTTAGCAAGGATGAGGTCAATCCTTGTATTCCATGCTCTGAAGTTAGAGGCTCCATCTAACTTGTTCTCAGACTTCATAGATTTCGTCATGGCTGCTTGACTTGGTCAAACCCTAGATTTGACCAAAAATCCAAACTTCACGTCTTGTCCTTCTGAGAGTGCCAGGAGATGCGCTAGGCTAGGACGCACTGATCTGTCTGAAGATTAGGTCAATCCATTCACTTAAGGTGCCTCAACAAGAGGATTAGGGTTTCTGCAACTGCTCCTGCTAGTAACCCTAGTAGTAGTGTCCTGGAAGCTGCTTCTGCTAGTAACCCTAGTGGCAGTTCCTCAGTGAGCTCAATATCCTAGTGGATATGTTTCCTTCCAGTGTTTAGACTAAATGAAGGAGGTGTGGGCCCATAACCTGTTAGAATATAGAAGAATGTGTGCTCATTTTACCATTGATGATACCCTCGTCACCCAACCATAGGGAAAAGCCACCCTCCGAGCACCTTAACCTTGACTGAGAATTACTCCGGAAGCAAACCCTAGGCTAGATAGCCAAACAAGGTGTAGTGCATCTTCCTCCAAGGATAGCGCACCAACAATAGCTGATTAGATAGTCCAAACCCTAGCAAAGAGATATTCCAAGCCAATACTAAAAACTAGTTGTTGCTACAGCTGCACCTGCAACCCTCCTCCACATGTGCACACCAAACTGGGAACTGCAGTGCGCACCAACTGGGAACTGCAATCCTGAGATGTTGTCAAATGAGAACCAGTGCTCTGTATTTATATTGGTTCTGCCAGATTTGTTGGGGCCGACTTCTCCTTCTGGATATGTGTCTGTTCAGTATATTATTATTATTTCTGGTCGACTTCTTCTCTTGGAGGCTAATAACCTAATATAAATTATCTTCTTGAGCTGACAAGACTTATAGGGTTATTAGCCAACTCATTAGGGTTTTCTCTTGCTTTCTGGAGTCTTCTATTCTCGTCAGGTTCACACGTGGAGGTAAATACATCCCGCAACTACCATAATATTAACAAAGGAGACTCAATGCTTAAAACGCCAATCTGAATATTTCCAAATAGATGCACCAATGTATGCCAATTTTCAATTCGTATATAGAAATATAGTGAAGGTAACAAGTGCTAAGATTTTTCTTCAGAAGGGTCGTCTTGATAGATTCCAAAACTATAACACCTTTATAATGAAGTTCCTTGAATGTTCAACAAGTAAATTTGATCTACCTTGAGGCTATTTTTGTTCACTTGATCATTTTCTTGCAGAAATTTGTGTGGTTGGAATTTATTCCCTCCTCGAGACCCAAAGGCATAGTTATGTTCTTTTGTTTGTAGAACCTAAAACCGAATTATAAAGGTGGACCTTCATTATCAGAATGTTTGTATTCCAACTTTCCCATGCCATTTAAATCATGAGGATTGGTGCTCCACATAATATATGTAAGAAGCCAGTACTGGATATATTTTCCTTAGTTATATTTATGTGTCAAAATGAGAGTATAATGAATGAGCAACTTGACATTTCATAAGGAGACAACACAGGATTACAATTACTATAATTGGAAGATTGCAGGAAATGGCTAGCCAACTCATATAGAACAATAAGATTCAATTCCAAGCAAAGGCCCTTAAGAAATCTTGAGTGATTTAGGTATGTAGGTGGATGGACAAGGCTCAATACCAACTAACGTTGGATTAGAGGATTGATTTGTTGTAGCATACCATTGCACAATGTTTAACCAATGAACCCATAACTAATGAATAAAGGTGTAGCTAATACCATCCACATAGCACCAACTTGATTCCATTTCATCAATTCATCTAACATAATTAGAACAAAAAGAGGAAAGAAAAAATCCATAGTGGAGAGTGTTCAATCACACATCAAGATACAATATTTACCCTGGAACCCAAACAAGAAAACTAGATCCAATGGATATTTATCATGCTCGGCGAAATTCATTACAAATGGTGAGCTATGCATGCTAAAAAATCATGCATGCTACTCACTAGAAAAACAAAATTACAGATGTCCATGTATAAGAGACACATTCACTCATTCTGTACAAGCTCCTTGACTCCTTCGTCCTCCGATATGCAAGCATGTCACACTCTTTAGGCTCTCATATCTGCTCTTCAAGCTTCCCAAGTTCCCTTTGCATCTTCCCATTGACACTTCTTCACTACAAACTTCATTTTCTTAATGGATTGCCTTGGGAGGCCAACCATCACAACGGTGTGTTTCCACTTTCAACTTTTCCAAAAGAACAATGTAAAAACAAAAAAAAACAATGACATGCTTATTACAAAATTTACAAGAGGTAAAACAACCAAGTGGTTATTGCAAAGTTTGGCGAGGATCCAATTCAGATCATCCCTCCCCATTTGTAGGATTTTGGTCCCCAAAAGTTGGACCATTAATGAGATGGAAGCACATGGCCTCCATTTTCCTCTCCATATCTACCATTCCATTGCTAATGAAGGTTGCTTATTTCTTGCTTGTCTGCCCATGTTTTGCTACTAAAGTAGTTATTCTCTCTCTCTCTCTCTCGATGTGTTTTGACAATGTATGCCTTCCCACCCTTAAACAAGCAATATTTGTTTTCTCTCATGTAGAAGGTATCATCCCTATCCTACAAGTATGGGCTACCAAACATCATTCCATATACATATAATGGTGCAACTTCACATTCTACTTCATCAACATAGTTAGTATTAATGAAAAACTTAATTTCACATCTCTAAGTGATTCTCATAACAATTTTCCCTTGCAACCATGCTAGTGAACTTGACTGCACTAGATCATAAATTTATAGACTAAGCTCATCAACTAATGTTTCAGAAACCAAATTACATTGAGAACCACTTTCAAAAAATATTTAGCTTATGGTTCTTCACTTTAACTTTGATTCAGAATAGTGCATGTTTATCTCCACTCACCTTTGGCTACTGCAATGTGGTGCAAACTACAACTTTGTATAGATCAAAGGTGTTGTCTACAACTTCTTATTCTCTCTCAGTAGTTTCCTTCTATTTACACTTGGAATTTAGCCACTTTGGTCCAACACTTCTCTTTCATGTGCCAAACCACATTACAATGTTTGCAATGCCTATTAGGATCACTTCTTTTTTTGGCTATGGCTACCATCTTCTTGTCTCTACTCTTGCTAGTTTCTTCTTAGCCCATATGTTGTTGCCCCTTCTTGGAGTCCAAATCAAAATGGAGATCCTTCTTGCTTGCCTCATATATGCTTTTCACACTACGAAGTTGCAATTTTCTTTGAATGTGGATGAAAAGTACTCCAAGGTACTTCACCACCACCCCTAGCTCTTCCAAAGAGATACCCAACATGATGGCCTATCTCCTGAACTCAAAAGTGTATTCTTGCACCCCTTGTCCATGTTCTTGTCGAAGGTACTACCACTTCATGAGTTGCTCCTATTCATAGCCTATGGAATAAAATTGTGACTTCACAATGCCTTTAAGTCCTCCCATTTTTTTATCATGGGATCTTTTCCTATCCCCAATGCATCCACATAACTCTCCCACCATAGCGAAGCATGTTCATACATCTTCAAATAGGCAAAGGAAAGATATGTCGTGCTTCTTAGATTTGATAAAGGCCAAAATAAACTTCTATTTGTTTCAATTATCTATTCAAAACTTTAGCGTTAACTTGACCATCAAACATTGGTATATCAAGCTTTGGTTCAACTTTGAAAGGAACAACAAAGATGAAGAAAAAATGTTGTCATTACCTAAGTTTCCAAGGATCTCGCCTTTGAAACCTTCTAGTCTAGCCTTGTGTTCTCTATGCTCAATCTCTATTGAGTGTGCTTCCTTACCCTTCATTACTAGAAGTTGTGTTACCATCTTTGTTAGTGCAACAATGATCTACTCTAGCGAAGAAAATCAAACCTTCTAGTCTTTCCTGTCATGTTATTTATGATGAGTCCCCATCATTGGTGATCCTCTACTTCTTTGTAGGCCTAGCAACAATGCTTGTCCACCATATTGGTATTGATTGTTCATTTACCATGTAGGTGTTCTCCAAGTCTTTGGAACCTACTCTTATACCATATGATCCATAAACAATGGGTCTATGGCCTGTGCATTTTTTCAACACAAATCCTGTACGGAATTGAAATTTCTTCTCAATTCTTGAATGGGTACCCCTATTCAGATTTGGGCTTAAGGATTCTATTCAAACTTTGAGTGCAATGCCAAATTCACAATGCACTTTTAATTCATTTGAATGTGCCAAAACATGCATTCACTTGACCATTCAACATTATCAACAAAAGGCATGCAAATGCCACAATCAACAATATGATTTCTTTCTTGGCCAACTCTTCAAAAGTAATTGTATTTCTTAGGTAGAATTTGTCGGGGAATAAACCAATAAACACAAACCAATGAGCACAAAGATAATATTAGAGGAAGAGACTCAATGCTTAAAATGCCAAGAATATTATCAAAGAGATGCACCAATATATGTCAATTTTTAATTTACATACAAAAATACAATGAAGGTAAAAAAAATTAGAAAGTGAGATAGAACTCACGTTAATTCCCCACATTTAATCAACAAAAGACTTACATTTACAGCTTGATACACAAGCAATAGTTTCCTCAAATGATGGATCTGATAACCGTGTAGAGGACACGAGGAGTCCAAGTTTATTAACTAATTCTATATTTAGCATTTCTACATTAATGTCTAAGACTTCCCCTTATTGGAGAAATGGATTTTCTACCACACATAAATGTTTCCTGCATTCTTCAAAATTCATCTTTCCAAGAGGTTTGGTAAAGATGCCAGCCACATTATCAGTGGTATTACCATAGATCAAGTCAATTTCCTTTGACTATATCTTTTCTCTTACAAAATGGTGTTGGATTTCAATATGCTTTGTTCTAGCATGATAAATTGGGTTGTGAGCTAATTTAATAGAACTTTGATTGTCACATTTGAGAACAATAGGCTTCCTTTGTTTATTGCCAATATCTTCAAGAATTGTCCTTAACCAAACAACTTCACAAGTAGCATTACATAGAGCTTTGTACTCAGCGTTTGTGATGACAAAGAAATAGTTGGTTGTTTCTTACTGCTCCATGACATGACCCCTATACCAGTGTTGAATGCATATCCTGAAGTTGATTTCCTGTCATCAGAATTTCCAGCCCAATCTGAATCAGAGTAACCTGCCAACTCAACATCACAATTATCAGTATACATAACACCAAAATTAACAGTTCCTTTCCAATATCGAAGGGATTTATTTGCAGCTACCCAATGGATTTCAAGTGGCTTAGCCATGAACCGACTAAGGATGCTAACTAAATATGCTATGTCTGGTCTGGTAGTAGTGAGATAATTCAAACTTCCCACCAACTGGTGATACAGAGTACCATTTGCCTCTTTAGTTTCATCAACACTAGATAACTTAGCATTCTGTTCTAAAGGTGTTGACACTGCCTTGCATTCATTCATATTGAATCTTTCTAGTATTTCCCTTGTGTATTTACTTTGAGTGACCATTGTTTTACCACCTTCTCTCCATATTTCCAAACCTAAACAATAATGTATTTCATCAAGATCCTTCATTTCAAACATTTGTGATAACTGAATTTTAATATATTCAATCAAGTGAGAAGCACTGCCTATTATAATCAAATCATCAACATATAAAGATACCAAAGCAACATTTCCATTTTCATCCTTTTTGACATACAAATTAGGATCATTTTTTCTTTTCACAAAACCTTTATGTGCAAAGAATTAATCAATCTTAGTATACCAAGATCTAGGTGCTTGTTTCAAACCATATAAAGCTTTCATTAGCTTACACACAAGATCCTCTTGTCCTTTCTTTATAAATCCTTCGGGCTGAACCAAATAAACTTCTTCTTTTAAATCACCATTCAAAAATGCAGATTTAACATCTAACTGATGTATTTTCCAATTGTGTTGTGTAGCTAATGAAATCATGACTCTAATTGTATTTAACTTAGCTACAAGTGCAAAAGTGTCCTCATAATCAATTCCTTCCTTTTGTGAATACCCTTTTGCAACTAATCTAGCCTTGTATTTGTCAACACTTCCATTTGCATTAAATTTGGTTTTATACAGCCATTTACATCCTATGGGAACTTTGTTTTCAGGTAGTTCAATTAATTCCCATGTTTCATTCTTCATTCTTCATTATTGATTCATATTCTTCATTCATTGCATTTTTCCATTCCTTATGTTCTTTGGCTTGTTCATAAGTAACAGGTTCTACAACATTCATAACTTGTGTCATCAATGCTTAATATTTATACCTAGAAGGTACCTGAATTGTTCGTGATGACTTCCTTTGAGCTCCATCACTTTCATTTCTTCTGCTCTGTGGTGTAAGATCCCTTCTGGGTGACTCAAGAGTGTTTGTAGTATCCATGGTGCTTCCACTTTGTTCCTGTACCTGTTCCTTCTCTTGTACCTATTCATGTTCATCATCTATCTCAACTTTTACATGAGCATCATTGGCATAAGGAGTATACCAAACATCATTTTTACTTATCTCATCATTTGTATTCTCATGAAAAATCACATCTCTTCTTGCAATCAACTTATGTGCACTAAGATCAAACAACTTGCATGCCTTACAATCATCACAATATCCAATAAATACACACTTAACAGATTTTGCATCAAGTTTTCTTCTCTCATCTTTTGGAATATGAGAAAATGCCTTGGAACCAAATATTCTTAAATGACCAACTTCAGGTTTATATCCATAAATAATTCAAAAGGCATTATCAGGTCTAGAATCTTAGTTGGACTTCTATTTTTCAAATAAACAACAGTATTAATGGCTTCTGCCCAAAAACCATTAGAAATGTTTTTACCTTTCAACATGCTGCAAGCACATTCCACTAATTTCCTATTCTTCCTTTCAACTACACCATTTTGTTGTGTTGTATGAGACACAATGAATTCTTGAATGATCCCATTGTTCTTGCAATAGCTATCAAAAGCTCCTAAGGTATATTCTCCACCTTGACCAGATCTTACAATCTTGATGCATTTTCCTGTCTTCTTTTCCACCATAGTTTTAAACTCCTTAAAATATTCAAACACATCACTCTTTTTCCTTATAAAATAATCCCAAGTAAATCTAGATTTGTCATCAACAAATATAAGAAAATACCTTGTGCCTCCAAGTGACATGGTTTGCATGGGACCACAGACATTAGTATGTATTAATTCAATTATATCTCTCTGTTTCTTCTCTTTATGCACTGGAAATTCTTCCCTATGTTGCTTACCTAGTGCACAAGCTTCGCATTCTATATGCTCATTTTTCAAAACAAGAAGTCCTTCAACCATCAATTTCTTCTAAAGTAGCACTAAGTCATTTTGATTAAGATGTCCATACCCGTGAAGCCATAGCTCAACTGTTGACATTGTTATAGATGTCAATGGTTGATGAGTGCCCCTTGTTACATCAAGCTTATATCAAGTTCTTTTTTATGCTTGGAACATACAAGACATTGTGAATCTGTTTCATTTGCCCATTAGGTAAATTCACACATATTATTCCATAACCCTGAATCTTATGAGATCTGTTATCTCCTAAACACATGTGTGTTTCATCTGTGCTCTCATGATATTCATCAAACCATTCTTTGTTACAAGACATATGAGTTGAGGCTCCTGAATCTATGAACCATGCACTTTCATCATCAATTTCTGCGGACAATGCAACTTTCGAAATAAACAACTTTAGATTCCTAAAACCATCATTGATAGAGGTGTCACTTTTCACATAATTTCCATTATGTTTTCTGAACTTCTGTTTGGATTAATTAGCTTTCCTTTTATAACAATCTTTAGCATGATGACCAGGTTTCCCACAATAAAAATAATCATCATTTTTCTTATCACGTGCATCAAATTTCGATTGAGTCATACCTCTATTCCTTGGTTGAAACTTGCTTGTTCTATTTCTGTCCCATGGCTTGCCCCTGTATGGTTGTTTCCCTTTGACTACTAATGCTAATTCTGAAGTATGAGAATCCATCTCAAACACCTTCATTCTTTCTTCTTCTTGTAGAAGAATACCTATTAACTCAGAAAATGTAGGTGGTTGTGCTCTACCTCCTAGACTTGAAATAAAGACATGATAATATCTGATTAAACCTTTTAATGTAATAGTTACCATGTCAGATTTTGAAACTTTTTCACCAATTGCACTTAACTGATCACTTAGATATTTAATTCTGGAAACATAGGTGGTAATATTTTCATTTGCTTCCATTTTTATGGATAGTAACTTAGTCTTCAAAAAAAAATTTCTATTTGAGTTTGTAGTTTCATACAAACCTTTCAATATCTCCTAGGTCTCCTTGGACATTTTACAGTCTCTAATGTGTGGAATATGACAGACATCCGCAACAACACTTTAGCCTTCGTTTCTCGTTTCTCCCAATCTGTACCAGTAGCACCTGTGGGTTTGGTTTCATCTCCATTTACAATAGCCCACACATTCCATGCTTAAAAAATCGTCAATATCTTAAATTTCCAATCAATGTAATTATCACCATCCAGCTTAGATGCTTCATTTAGATAATTACATGTGAATGAATTTGACATTTTTGCAGAAAATATTTGAACAACTCAAAAAATACCTGGAAATACCTCTTTAAACGAATGTCTCACGGTTCCAGGGACAGTTCTCAGGCTTCCTCCATAGCCTATACAACTTCACAACAAGTTCTCGGGCTTCCCAGCAACAACAACGAACAACTAATTCAGATTGGGCGAATTGCTGAGAATGATAACACACACTCAACAATATAATAGGGCGACCTCAGATCGAGTAGAAAGCAACAACGATGGCGTCTGCGCAGTTGAAATCAGGGATTTTCGTAGGGCTCAATAAAGGGCATATCAATACCAGGCTATTTCCACTCTTCATGCAGGAAGCTGGGTGCCAACAACAACACCAGTCGACAGCGCAGGCTCCTCCTTCACACCAATCGGTGTACACGCTATAATCAACAAAAAAATGGCTCTTGTTAAATGTCTTTTCTTGTAAACCTTCTCTTCATTATGATTTTCAGCTATGCAATATCCATGTTAAATCCTTTATGATGTGATTTCATTTTGTAATATGTTGAAATTTCAATTATTTATTTATTTATTATTATTTTTTTTAATAAAAAAATTATTATTTTGATGTGCAAATTTCATTTTTTATCACATACTTCGGTGAGTGTTGATTTTATTAATTAATTATAAATATAATAGTAATACTTAATATTTTAATTTTTGGTTAAAAAAATATAAAATAATTAATTTTCAAACTTTTAACTTAATTTCAAGAATATATATTTTAGTGCTTATGATTGAATGCTTTGTGAGGATTCACATTTAACATTATTATTAACTTGAATGCTTGAATGCTTTGTGAGGAAGAAGCAGGTTGTGTAGGTCCAATTCTGATTGGTATAGTCATAATTTCTTTAAGCTGATGATATTGTTTTTATGGTGAAGAGTTCTTATCATATTGGCAAGTAACTAAGAATCAATCAACGGACCATTGGATATGGGATAAGAAAAAAATCCTCTTTGAAACTCCTGTTACTCCTATTATTTTATATGGATGAAAAATTTGGGGATTCAATATCTTACAGAGTCGTGGAGAAAGATAAGGTAGATCCAAAATAATTTTATAACTTATAATCCCAAAATTAAAGGCAAAACACCCTATCCTACCCTCCTCACAGAAGCAAGCCTTTCCCCCATTGAGGACACTTTTAAAACTCTAGCCAAAACCACCTTCAACTCAAGCACAAATGGCATAAGGGTACCAAATGCTGGCTAAACCGTTGGGGAATAAAGTAAGAGTTCATATTACAAAATAATGATAATATTCAAAATACTATTACATCTAAATTTAAGGAGAAATTGTGCTCCAATAAAGAGTTAGAGGGCAAACAAAATTATGATATTATAAGGAGGTGATCAACCCTAATATAGA
>JZKD02S2163395.1:189973-211399 GCA_000966675.3 Picea glauca
TATAAGTTTATTTCAATGTTTATGATTTTCTTACTATTATTTTACATTTTTTTTTTAACTTTATATGTTTTATATGTGCATCAAAGTTGTCAAGTTGAATGATTCATATTAATAAGGATTTTGTCTTTACATAAAAGAATGGTTAAAACTAATATTTTTATTGTATTAATAAGAGGTTTATAAATCTTCAATATTATAGCAAATTCAAATCTAATAATATTATTTTATGTTTATATATAAAATAATAATCCATTGAAGTAATATTAATTCAATCTCAGTAGCATGAATCATCCTTAATTTGATTATTTGTCTTCAATTTCTTATCACAATCATCCTATCACATATTCTACTTAATTGTGGAATTCTTGATGTTGCAATGGGCCTTAGCGCCCTATCTTTCACACCTCTAAATGTTGCACTAGACTTCTCTTAGTTTACTCAAGACACAACATCTATGTCAACAAAGATAATGGACCATGGTGGCCAAGGAGAGGATAGTGTTCCAATCGAATGATTCCAAGAAATTCTCCTCTAAATACCACCAACACCAAACCAAATCTTTCTTAATAGCTAGACCTCCTATTGCAACCTCTATTGTAGTGCTACAAAGACTAACAACATGGACAGGGTAACAAACAAAATATCATTATAGAATCATCCAAATATTAAACCCATACACACACTATCACATCCCCATTGCATTGCTCATATATTAGCATGCCAATGCTTGAGCTATATGAATTAAAGCATGTTGTGAGAGTATTAACCCCCCGTCTCTTTGTTGATGCGTGGTGAAACACTTGTTGGCCCTTGGATTAACCATTCAAAATGATAATAAATTCATGGGAGGAGTGTGAGGAATGAGACTCCCCCATTTTCCATTATATAACCTTTGTTGAGTTTCTCTTTGATTAGCTGAGGTATTGGCCTTACCATTTTGCACTCTTAGAACCTACTGATAGGAGATTGATTCAAAGAGGTGATTCAGAGTGATTATCCTCTATGTGAGGTGATATAACCTAAATTTTTGAAGAGGGACTTGGTGAAACAACAATGGGATGATGCTTGTGGAGTCCCCTATTGTTATCACCTAGTTCATGAGTTTCCCCTATAACATAGCTAGTCCTTGGTAGATTGTACATCCGTCGCCTAATTTTTGGATACATTTCCTAAGCCCAAGTGTATGCTATTTCTTTTTGTCCATGAGGGTTATGGATGACACCCCATGACACCTACCACTTCTTAGTCATTCCAAGATGTTATAAGATAATTGTATCTAACTATTTAATATTCTTTTTATGATATACAACTAATCAACCATTATATTAGTAAGAAAGTTGCTACCTTTATAAATATCACTATTAACATAAGAATCATGACACATTTACATACTATTATAAAACATTACTCAAAATAATATATAAAAAAAAATAATTTTATAATTGTAAAATCAATTTCAATACATTACAAAATAGACCTATCTAATTTTAAACAACCTAAAACATATTATTATGAAATTAATTACAATTTATAAATATAAAAAATATAATAATTAAATATAATATATTAGAGCATCTTCAAACTATTAGAAAAACTACAAGAAATATTATAGAATTTAATAATTTACTAATTTCATATAATATTATATATTTTAAAAAAAATTACAAACTTTAATAATTGACTATTTTTCATATTACATTATATATTTTATATGTAATGATATAATATAATTTTAAAATGTTAAAAATTATTTAATTATATCATTTAAATATTTTATATTTAAATTATAATTTTTTAATATGATTAGATATTAATTTTATAAATTAAATATTAAATTATTTTTATTAAAAATCTAATAATTAAAATTTTTAAAAATATTTTCATTAGAGTGTAAGTGGAAGGCACTAACAAGGTTCAAATATATATTATTGTATTTGGTTTTTGTATTTTTTACACGTTCGAGGCAATGGGCTCTTAAACTTAAGGAATGATGATGCTAGTCCCCTACAAAGTCGGAACATGTAATAACAACTTTATATTTTGGAGTTTATCACACATTCGTGGAATTGGGCACTTACACCATAAATATTAACTTAATATTTTAGAATTGGTTAAAGAATGATGATAATTGTCCCCTACAAAGTCACGACACATCCTTCCTATATATTATTGGCATTTAGTTGTTTTATAAATTAATTATTTAAATACGTTTTCACAATATGGACCATTTCAATAATTATTAGCGTGAAACTAAGTCCATGCATTATAGGTTAGAATGTCGAAGTATAAAACTAATGGTGATGACAAGGTGATGACAAAGCACATGAGGTAATTTGTTATGGTTGAGGTTTTAAGTCCTTGAATTGTGTATGGATTTTGATTAAGGCGATTTTCACATCGTTGGAAAGGTTTCGATGTGTAGAATAGTGTTAAAGGGTTTTGAGTTATACTCATAAAGTTTTGACTTCAACAAATGTCGTTTAATGTTTTAAAATGGTCACGAACAGTCTCAAATCCCAAATCTCCATGGACCTGTTGCTAAAATGGGTTCTCCAAACCATTTCTTACAATTTTTCTACTAAAATAATACCAAGATAGATGACATTAATGATCCAATCTAGATCATATAATATCAAGAATGCATTCATAAATCCTAGACTTCTGTATTATCCATGTTACCATTATTTGACATGTCATCCTAACCCTATCACCATTGATGTGTACAATTTCAATCCCTTTACTATCATGGATTATGCCATATTCGATGTAGAGGTTGTCCTTTCTCGTATTGGTCTTGTTTTCCCTCTTTTTCCTTTGAATGTGGTAGTGAATTTTGTACCTTTATCAAATAGATGAATTACATCCTTACTATTTTACACGTCAATTCTATAAGACTTGTCCATCCATAACTATCGTTAAGCACCCTCTTGATAAGAAATTTTACTAAATACAAGAGCCCATACAAGAGCCCTTATGACATTCATGATAATGAAATATAAACTCATAAATCCTCTTTAAGCTTGGTTTAAATTTAGCCAACCTTCATATTTAGCTATAAGTTTGTACTTGACCTTGATAGCTTGAAATAGGTCCCCATTTATAAGGTCATGGTCAATAAACATGGTGTTCTTTATTTTCCCTTTTTTTTCATGAAATTGACAATGACATTAACTTAGGTGTCGATTATATAAGCTAATATTACCTCCTCTTGGTCTATGAAGCTAATCTTTTCAATGGTTAACTTTCAACCCACACCCATCCATGTAAATATGGAATTTGCGAGCCAAAAATCTCTATCAAAGTTACATTTTGAAAATTTCAAGCTACCTATCATTAAATATACATAAAATCACTAAATCGATTAACATATATGATTAAAACTGTAAACATCATAAAAGGTTGTTTCGAAATTTCAAAACCATGTACTTAATAGATGTGTTGTACACTGAATGCCAGAAGGGTAACGCTTATATGCCCATAATAAAGGTGTTGACGAACATACCCAACCAAATCGTGCTGAACTTCCACAAGGGACCCACATTCATTTTGTTTGTCCTCACCACCTTCACCGTCTTATTAGCTTACTGCAATTTCCCTTTATAAGGTATTGGATAGTGTGAAGATAAGACCTTTATTATGATTTTGATTTGAAGGTATAGTTGGGTCTACAATATTATCGTTAATTTCTCTTATCATTTATATTCATCTGCTTTATATAATAATTTTGAGATTATAAGTTATAAAACAATTTTGGATTTGTTATATCTTCTTTCATGATTTTCTAGAGATATTGTAACCTCACACTTTTCAACTATATAAAATAACAAGAGCGATGAGAGTTTCAAAGATGAGTTTTTTCTTATCCCATAGCTAAAGGTCCATTTATTATATTGTCGGAGGCATGGAGGTAGTCTATAGCAATGAGTTAGCATTGACTTTCATATTAGTTTTATGTTGACTTAAAAAATGTGTATAAATTTTAATGTTGAATGTAATAACTAAAAACAATTATTTTTCAATATAACAAAATCAATATTTTTATGACCTCTCATTGGTCAATAAATTGATAGTGTTATTGCAACCTTCAGTTCATTCGAGATTTAAAATTAATTTTGACATGACTATATATGAGTGTCACTTTCTTATAAGGTACAACTCTATTGATAAAATAATTTTATAACAAATATAAAATAAAAACCATACATATGTTCATATTGAATTAGCCCCCTTTCACAACTCCCAAAACACATTGAATGGAGACACTTTGCCCATCAATTCTATATAAACCAAGTCACATGAAATGAATCCATTGACCTATGAAGTACCACTCTTTTTATTATTTTATTTTCTTATTTTTCCAAATATGTAGTTATGAAACCATTTTTAATTCTTTTGGTAAGTTACCATTGACCTATGAAATAAGACTTTTTTTTTTTCTTTTCTTTTCTTATTTTTCCAAATGTGTAGTTATGAAACCATTTTTAATTATTTTAGTAAGTTAATTGATAGCTACGAGGTTAGAAACCCAATGGATCTAGTGGCAGGCTTGTTCAGGCACTCACATTGGTGGGGCAGACTCCCATTCGTTTTTTTGGCAGACGTGATTTGACATATGGTTAAACTTGTTAGGACAATCTCTACGAACGCAAAACCTCCACTATATACTAAAAACTACTAAAAACCAGCTGCTTATGGAGGCATATGATAGAAACGCTGGGCTCCAAAATAAATTTAGGTTTTTTTGAAATGACATATTTTAATTATAGGAACTAGCTAAAGCACTCGTACACCCTTTGAGGGGAATGGGTAACCTCAAAGGCAAATGAAACTCGATAAGTTTACATAGATTTGAGTAAAATTTCTTTTATTATCTTCAGAGGCAGTATATCACAGCCTACTGCACTTGTTTACAATTGTTTTCAATCCCACAATAAGCTTTCCAGCCTCCACTTATCATTTTCTCAATGCTATAGTTCCAGTTAAGCTTGTGATGAAGATAGATTATGAGATATTTGTATGAAGTCACTTCTTCCAAGTTGTTGTCATCGTACGTGAAAACTAGCGTAGCTAATAGTTTTGGATTCAATTATCATAACCTTTTTTTTGTCAATGTTAACATTCATAACCGTCCTAACAACATAAATATTTGAGGAATTTTAGTTGATTGTTGAGGTCATAGGGACTCCTCATGATAAGAACACTGACATCGACATAAATAAGAAGGATGATGACTATACTTGCGAGAGTTGGGTAGACACAACCCACTTCTTCCAAACAACCCTCTAACTTGTCAATGTATATGCCAAAAAGGGTAAGGGACAGGGGACAACATTGCTTAACTGGACTATATTACAAATAATTTCTTCTGACTAGCCGTCAATGTTCCTAAACTTGGCAATAATATTATCATACAACCTTACTGCAATAACTCTCAACTTGAAAGGAACTTTTGGCTTTTCTGACCTATTCCAAAGGTTAGTCTTGAGCACCATGTCAAAATATTTTCTAAAGTCAACCAACAACAAAAAAGATTGGTTTTGATATTGTGACACTCCTCCACAATGATCCTAAGTGTAACAAGGTGGTCCATAGTTGAATGATATCTCCTAAATTTGGTCAAGCCTTTAACTTTTTTTCGTGGCTTTCTAGCCATACAATGATCTTCATTTCCAAAATAATTCCATATAACTAAGCTAAAATGGGGCTAATCATAATGTCCTATAATTAGAGGGATTATTTTAACCCCCACTTTTAAAAATCGGTACAATGAGGCTTTGAGTCCAAGGTTTAGGGAAGCCCTATTTGATTGCTAAATTGAAGAGCTTATGGATGTGAGGGATGAGGATAGTTCCTCCAATTTATAAGATTTTGGTAGCCTTCAATGTCCTTAGCTTTCCCTTTTGCAAGATGATTAACCTCACACTCTGTATTTTATTGAAAAAACTTCTTCCTTAATAGAAATAGTTTAAATGTTGCCCACGATATTAAAAAATTCATAAAAAAAATTCAATAAAAATTAATACAATTTTTAAATATATCACATCATCTTCAAAATATTAAAAAAATAAGATTGACTAATATTCATATATTCATATTACAAGCAATTAATATTATGTAATTTTAAATATTAAAAATTACTTTAATTATAAATATTTAACATAAATACACTTTAAAAATTATATATATTATTATTAATTATTTTTAATAAAAAATAAATTCAAAAAATTAAATATTTCCTATAATATAAATATCTCTCTACCATCACCAATCGTAATCTTATAACACAAAACAAATCCTATTTATTACTATAACTTATACTTTCACCAATTATAACTTTATAACACGGAAAAAATCCTATTTTTTTTTCCAACAGAAAATTACCCATTATATTGATATATAATTGTGTACATAACATAGCATAAAAAAGACAAAGTATGTCTGAAAAGAATGCTTTAAACTACCACTGTCCTCGATGAAACTAATATGACTACAAAATAAAATCCAGTACAAACTAATGTAGGTGTGACAGTCCTTACAAGAAAGTAAAAAAAATTTTGTCCATTCACTTTCCACACTTGATCATCAAAAAAGTGAATACAAAAATCAAGAACTATCTCTGGAGGATTTGCAACTTCTATTCCGATAAGTGATAAATATTAACTTTGGAACTGATCTAATATAACTTAAGAAACAGGGTAGGACCCTCATTTCCTTCTTCCCATTGATTATAAATGATTTTTCTTTCTTGCTGCCAGAGTGCCTTCTTTGATAGTAAGTCTACCTCCCTATTTAATTCACGATAAATATGAGAGAAACTAATTGCTCTGTAAGTTTTGGTGAGGTCTTTGATTATGTCCTTCCAACAATCTAGTGAAACTACATGCATATTCCCTTTGTTATTTAACCAGTCAATTACTATTCTTGAGTCTCCAAATACCTGTATGTCTGTAATATGCAACTGAGAAGCTAGTGTCAAAGTTGCCTAGATACCCAATAATTCTTCCCTAGTATTTGCGCCCGCACCACAATTGAAAGTCCATTTATAAGCAGTTTGATCATTGATCCTAATCACCCCCCCTGCACCACTCTGCTGACCATTTGGGTGTGCTGCTCCATCAAACCATCCCAATGTAGCCACAACTTGGAGAGGTGGCAAGTTGGACCGAGAAAAAGGCACCTTCTGAATAACGGATTGTTTATTAAAACCTTCAAGAGACTTGTAAACTACAGAACGAATAGATGGATTCCCATTCTCAAAGATTACCTTGTTATGTTCCAACCAAACATGGCAACTGATTAAGGAGGGCATAGTAGGGTACTCGGGCTTCTGCTTTAACCAATTTTCGTAACATTAATTTAAAGTATTTCCCTCCCAAACTTTCCTTATGTTTAGCCCACTTAGAATTTTGTACCAAACATGTTGACTAAATGTGCAATTGACCAATAGATGCTTTACTGTCTTTGGTTCCTTTGTACAAATATGACAGATGTTAGGCCCTTCCCAACCTTTTGATTGTAAATTGTCCCATGTAAGTATTTTGTTTTCCACAGATAACCAACTGAAAAGTTTTATTTTTAGATCTAAATCTCAGTTCCAACATGTTCTCCTCCACCCACCAATAGGCTACTGCCAAATTGTTGTAGCTAAAGAATAATAGACATTTTTGGAAGATAGTAGGCCTGACTTATCGCCCCTTATCCACTTTAACTCATCTTATTTGTCATGTAGCTGGACCCTTGAGCCAATCAACCCCCCTACAAAATAAAACTCATTCCTTTTCCAAATCAACAAAGAGTCCCAGTTCGTCACTTTCTTTCCACTGCGAGGAGAAAATGCCTGGTCGATCATTTCCTCTGGTTTGATAAAGGAAAGTTATGTTTTTTTGTTTTAAAGAAGAGAGGAGTTCTTGAGATAGAAAATAAGTATTCCCTAGGCCCAAGATCTTATCTTTACCAATTAATACAAAATTCCCAGACCCCGGGCTCCAACTCAACCAATGTGTAATTAGATGAACATATTTTAAAAGATTTTTCCAGGTCTGTGAAGCAGAAGACAATCTAAAAGAAGCCGATCTGAGCCAAGGATCTACCAAGAAATAAGGGAGATATTTATCTTTTATGAATCTATGCCAGATACCATCCTTCATCAACACACACCACAAAGTATTTTCCACAAGACTTCTATTGAAAATATAAATGTTTCGAATCCACCAACCGCCAAATAACTTTGGTTTTGCAATTTTCTCCCATCTACAAAGATGAGTATGTTGTTTTTCACTACAACCATTCCAAAGGAAGCTGAACATTGATTGTTTAATCTTATTGAACACAGAAACGGGACTAACAACCAAATCCATCCAATAAACCGATTGAATTTCAAGTACATATTTTAATAGGATAAAGTGCCCACCCAGAGAAAACCACCTATTACAACAATGTCCAATTCTTTTTTCAATTTTTGCAAGTAACCATATCCAATCTTCAGCCTTGTACCTTCCTAACTTTAGAAAGCATCCAAGATATCTAAATCCTTGGAGAGGTCAACAAAATTGTAAGGAAATACTTCTTTAATTTTTTCTAAAACCTCCCCTTGAATACCAACACAATGAAAGGTGGACTTCGTCAGATTTACTAGCAAACCTGACGCTCTGTAGAAAAGTTTTAGAATATTATCAATATCCTTCCATTCTTGTAGTGAAGCCTTGGTCATAATAAGTACGCCATCCACAAATAGAAGATGGAGGATCCTTACTATTCTAGAGACCTTCACTCCTGTCAACTTTCCTTCAACTTGGTCTTTCTTTAGGAGCAGACTAAGACCTTCCATTACTAAAATAAACAACAACAAAGATAATGGGAAACCTTGTCTCAATACTTTTCCACTTTGGAAAAAAGAAGTAGTCTCCCCATTTAATAGAACTACAAATCTCGAACTGATAACACAACTTATAATCCAATTGGTGGTCAATAGACCAAAACCTGTTTGAATTAAGATCAATCTTAGATAATCCCAGTTAATACAATCATAATCCTTCTTTAGGTCAATCTTTAAAACTAAATCCTTCAAGTTTTTCATCTTAATGCTATGCAAACATTCTTGGGCCGTGCCGATAGCATCCTGAATCTGTTTTCCCTTTAGAAACCCTAGTTGCTCTTCAGACAAAGTTTGAGAGAGAATAGGTTTAATCCTATATGCAATAATATTTGATATAAGATTATAACACAAATTACATCAATATATAAGTCTAAAGTCACCAAATGTAGTAGGTTTATTGAATTTTGGTATGAGGGCCAGAAAATTTGAATTTAAGGCTCTTACCACTTCATCTCTAGTCATAGAATCCTCAATCACCTCCAACAAATCATCCCCTACCAACTCAAAGAAATGTATGAAGAGCTTGACCGTCCAACCGTCACGTCCCATAGTTTTGTCTTTTGCAAAAACTTTGAGAACCTCCCATAATTCCTCCTTGGTACATGGTCTTTCAAGTAGCAAAGTTTCCTCCTCATTGACCAGACAAGGGAAAAGTCTGGCTGATATAACTTGATCATTTATAGTTGTCTGTCCTGGCTCCTCAAAAACGATTTTGAAATTTCTAGTTTCCTCTGTTTTAAGAGCCTCTTGTCCAAAATGGACCTTCCCATTTTCATCCATAACTTCCAAAATATGTTTTCGGTTCCTTCTAAAACTGGAAAATTGATGAATTTTTTTAGTGTTTTGATCTCCACTTAATCCAAATTTCTTTGCCCTGCTATCTCCTGAGTTCCTCTTCTACCACTAGTAGTTTATTTCTCTCTTCCTCTAATGATTTTATGTGGAATTCCTCTTAAAAAATTATCACACCCCTAGGAATCATCTGATATGAGGCCTCTAGATCTTCCTCCAACTTTTCTAATTTTAAAAATTTCTGCAATCTTGGCTGTTTTTCCCATAATTTTATTCATTTTTTTAAGATTTTCAATTTCCACACTAATATTTGTTCAACCCCGAATTCTTGCAAAAACTGCTGATCTAGCCAGACTTCATGAACTATATGAGAGAATTCATCTTCTCTTAACCACATCGAGTTTAATTTGAAGGGATAAGTTGTAGAATGTAAGGTGTTTTCAAGGTGCAAGATCACCAGAGCATGATCCGATAGATATTGATAGGCCACTCAAGACCTATAACTACTAGCATTGTTTAAGAGGTCTTTAGAAACATAATCTCGATCCAATATTTCTTTTATACACTCGACTCTTGATCTCCCATTTTTCCAAGTTGGAACTACTTCATCCAGTACAAGATCAACAAGCCTATTTCCTTGGAATAAATCTTTAAAATAGCATGCCAAAGGATCTACATGAGAAGAGTCTCTCCATATCTCACCAACATTAACTGTAAAATTGAAATCCCCTACTACTATCAGATTATTATGGGCTAGCATACCCCACTCGTCCACCTTGTCCCAAAAGCATCTTTTGTCTGAACATGGTCCATAAAAATTTAAAAGAGAAAGCGTCCTTTTAATTTCATAACATGTACCTATCATAAAAATTCTACGACAACTTAAGTAAGGATCTAGATTGAAATTATTTGGATCCCAGGTCACCAAAATTCCCCCAAAATTTCCAACAGAGCTAACATGACAATCTAACCAAGCAGGTCAGAAATCATTCATAAAAGATCTAGCATTCTTTTCATCAACCAAGGTTTCTTGCAGAAAAATAATATCAGGATTTGTCCTATCTAGAAGTCTATGTAGGGAATCGGATTTTAGGGTTCCCCCCACCCCTATGATATTTAAGGAGAGAAAGATCATGGCTTTTCCATCAAAATGGATTTCATGCCTCTAAGCATTCCATTATCAGAGAAATTGTTAAAAATCAATTTAGGTGAAGAAGAAACCGCTTCTGCTTTTTTGCGAGCACTCCTTGTTTTAATAGGAGAGATTTCAATACCCAAACCCCTAGACCAGACATATTACTTCCTAGAATCATCCCCATTCCATTCAATAGAGATAGAATATGTGAAAGGCCCCGATCTTCCCACAACCGATCTCCCTTGATATGCCGATATAGGAATGGGAGACAACGTTTCTCTGTATATTGGAACCAGTGTATCTAGAACTGCACCAAGAGAAGTTTCTACTATTTCAGGTTCCCTAAAGCCTGGAAGGATGCTACTCTCCCCCATGGGATCTCTGGACAGAGATATTTCCCCCCAAAATCCTCATTCATAGTGGGAGTAATAATTGGTAGTGAGCAAATGTCCCCCCAAGCACACTAGTTGTAATATCCCTCGGCCGAACCCAGATGTAAATATAATCCAAGTATATTTAAGCTAGTGAGCTGTTTAGACATCATTTTTGTAATACAACTTTCATGGCATGGTGCGTGCATATACTACGCAGTAAAGGGATGTAATGTGCACATTTTTGAATACCGCACACAGTAACTAAGGTGTGTGCAACCTTAAAGACAGAGAATACAACACACAGTAACTAAGTGCGCATAATATTAAGGTCAACGAAACTTTGTGTATATAATATGCATTATAGGCTCGCGAGCCAGTATTATAAGCTAGAATGCTTATGTCTTGGAATTAGGCCAGCGCGCCTAGATGTTAAAGGCTAGAGAGCCTACTTTGTACATGACTCATGATTAATATAAAATACATCACTACGCGCAGACCGACCATGATAAAAGAGATGGGGGACTGAACTTCACCAGTTAGGGAAAAGGAGGGTCAAAAGTCAAGGGAATATTATATTAATATTTCCTAAAACATAAAGTATGGATAATTAGTTTATCCTAAGTTCTAAAGTTGGGGACAAGTGGACAAAAGTAACTTCTGATATGACAAGTGTCAAGTTGGAGACATGAATTCATATCGCGGGGAAACTTAGCTCAAGGGGGGGACTAGCAGGCTGACCATCATTTTTGGGAAAAAGAGTTCACAGTGAATCCAAAACACACTCAGTTATCCAGTCAATGACTCCATGAACATTTCACTCATACATTCCCTTATCCTTGAGACAACCATTTCACCTTTCTGAAGCCTATTTCCCCATCCTTTTTGGTTGGTGTACCTGGTTAGCTTGGAGCGGGATTGAAGAGGTGGGTTGTCAGGCCCGTGAGCAGTTCTCTGAGCGAGAGAATTGCCGGGGATTGATTTCGGTAGGTGCTAAACTGCAACTACAACGCTTTGAGACTTCCGGTCTAGCCTGTTGCTGAAGCCCTGGAAGGGAAGTGGGGCAACCAAGGGACTGTTGAGAAGAGAAGGGGCACACTTCCTTCGGTGGGACAGGCATCTGGGGAATGAGAGGCTGTAGGCTGTTAATTGAATGAGCACCTGAGACTGAGTCTTTCCTGTTGTCCATGAGTCTTAACCTATATAGGAATCCCTTTACCCTGGGTGGAGTTCAGTCCCAACTCGGGGGTGATTCATTGTTGAGAGTGATGAACAATGTAGTCTATGGCTTGGAGGCTCATGGCGGTCTATAAACTATTGGTGACAACCTTTCTAAGATAAGTACCAATTGTATGATATATGAATATGTTGTTTTGTTATTCACATGCCCATGTTACGATTTTATCATATATGTGACTATGATTGCTTGTGTGTTTATGGGTAATTTCCTGTAAATGATGCATATCGGTAACTACTGTTATTTTAATATAAAAGTCGTATGTTACAGAAAGTAATTGTTTGTTTATGTTTAGATGTAAATCTTCCTTGAACGTACTGTATGTATATGTTTTAGTTGCATACAGTCTAAAGAGTAAATTTAGGTGGCATTGCTTAGTTGACTATTGGGCATGCTACTGTATGTTCCGCAGTACGAGAACGAAAGTGTTCCATAGAGTAGCATGGCCCACCCTGATGGCTGGGAATGTTACCGAATGGTGTCAGAGCATGAGTGGTTTCTCTGGAGTGGCATACCCCAGCCTCAGGTTGGTCAGGGGGATCGTTACAGTTTGGTATCATAGCCTCAGTTCAACACTGAACTTGGATGGGCCAGAAGGGTGCAATTGAAGTGAATATTCATGGAAAATTAACTTTGAAGTGACCATAATTAGAATCACAAAGTGTCCTTGGAAAAGGTTGGCGTACTGGCGCGCGTGGTAAATTTGGCACCACACGAGAAACCGTGGCATGCTAGTGTGCGTGGTAATTTGTGGCGCCGCGCGGAAGATTATTATGTGTATATGCACGGGATGAAATTAGCCTTGCACGATAAGCACACACATAGTAAGGTGCACATGGGGTGCGCAAGTATTACTTAATGCATAGGAGTTTTGTTGGTACTCGCATAAGTATGAGTATAAGTTGTTTCACGACGGTGTATTCAGTAGTGTGCACAGATATTTGAGCACAAAGGAATATGTTAAACTTGACATGGTGCATGCATGGGACGAAAATGCATGTGGAATATCAGTGCACAGTATTGAAACTGTGCGCAGTGGATATTGGCGCACAACACCAGAGTAGTGTGCGTAAGTAGTCGGTATGACGAAGAAGAAATGCACAGTAGATTTAGGTGCGCGGAGAAGCGTTTACCTTATAATATTGCTATTTTGATAATATAAATGAAGAGGTAAAGTTAATGCGCGCGAAGTCGCTTGGAAGGTGATGATTTTGAGTTTAAATTGCATAATAATAAAATAAAAATAAATACATAACCGCATTGAAGCATTAATTAAAAAGAATTCCGAATTTTAATTTCTTCTGATTTAGACAAATGAAATAAATATAAGATTACAAGAAAAACTTATTATAAAAGAAAACAAGAGTCATAACATCACTAGATAGAAATTGTAATAAAACAGTCTAAAATTCGTTTTTGTATTTATATAGTCATATTAATCACAAAATTACAAAAGGGTGATGACAACAGTTAGCCTGTTGTAAAAAGGACCGTTGAAGAATAGGCCTATCATCTCTTGTACTCTTTACATCTGCTACCGGTTGTTAAAATTCACCGAGACATGCTTATCTTAATTGAAGACTTACTTCAGCTTAGCAATCTTCGCCTTTAAAGAAGAGTCTAACCAGACCGGTTGATTTTCTCCAACACTTTCGGCCGCTTTAACCGTAGATTCCTCCTTCTTATGCCTCTTACTCCTTTTCTTCTTAGTGGTTGGCTTGTTGATGACTAAATCCTTTATAGTAGGATTCAACCTGAATTCCAATCGTGAGTCTATAACCAGCTCTGTGTGGAACTTAGTTGCTAGAAGGTGCGCAAGGACCCTTTCCTCCTTATTCACAGGAAAACCTAGCATGTTGCTCGAATAACCAGTCTCACTCGACTTAGTTTTGTCCATGTATCTCAGGTTGGGGATACTAAAATGTGTCTTTATAGAGAGAAGGAAGTCAATCAACTTGAATATTACTACGATTATAGATACGTAGATATCTTCATACTTGGGGAGTGGTAATTATAGAACTCCATTTATGAAGCGCAGACATATTACGTACAAAGAGCGTTGGGTTGCCATACTCGGCCAATCCATTTCGAATGATTATCTTTTGAGTTCGTTACATGGCGACGTTCAACTGACGTCACATGGCTGTGAAGTACCGAACGAATGAAGCAGGGTGATCTGACTAGCCATCGCCCGCTCCACGAGTGGTGGATTTGACATGTTGAGACACATAATACTGCGTCTTGGCGAAAGTGGTTTCGACAAAACCACCTTTTTGCGCAAAGTGTATCTCGGAAGGTACTACGCATCATCATTCTCGAGACTTGGGTCTTATCGAAAATCGTCGTGGTGATAACACCAGGAAAATGAGAGTGATAATGGTGATGTGTATGTTGAATCGAAATGGTGCATATTCTCATGAATTGTTGATTTTTTAGTCTGATTAGTTTCGATGGCTACACATTTTGCAGAATTAACAACAACTTGGTTAGGTCAGACCAGTGAAAAGTCCATAGGAATGGAAGAGGCACAAGGGAATTACAGTAATCCAGAGAAGAGCAGAGAGATGGATGTCCATTTGGGCATGGAAGGAAAGAACTCCAATGGACATGGAAGGAAAGAACTCCAATGGACATGGAGAAAAAAGGAATGAAGATATGAATATGGTTGAGACCATTAAGAATTTGTAGAAGAATGTCCAAAGCCATAAAGCTGATAATGAAAGGCTTATGAAAGCCAAATAGTAGTAGGATGACTTCAACATGAAGCTATTGGAAGGTTTGAACATAATAGAGAAGAAATTGGTTAAGGAGAGTGACTCAAGTAGATTTGAGAGTCACAAATCTTCAGAGGAGAAGAGAGAAGTAAAAAGTGCTAGTAGACATCACCATCATCCCCATAGACATTCCCATAAGAGAGATGGAAACAACTCAAGTCTATCCCTTGTCAGAAGGTATAAGAGATATGGGGTGGATGAGTTGCGAGGAGAAATGAACAAAATCAACCCTCCTACATTTGATGGTGATCACAAGAAGGATGAAGATGCCAAAACATGGTTTCTAGGCATGAGGAAGTATTTTCAATTGCATAATTATTCTTCTCATGCTGAAGGTAGAATAGCTATCTATTAACTCAAAGGAAAGGCCTCCATGTGGTGGGATAAACTTGTGCAGGTACAACACATTGTAGAGAAAAGTGTTACTTGGAGAGAATTCAAGAAGTATTTTGAGAAGAAGTACTTGACCAAGAGATACTATGACAATAAAATGAAAGAGTTCTTTGAACTCAAGCTTGGAAGTACGACCATAGATGAAAATGAGAGAAGGTTTCTGGAACCGTTGAAGTATGTCTCTTTCATTAAGGATGAGACAGTCAAGAGTCAACGGTACTTAAGTGGATTGCCATTGTTCATCAGTGACAAAAAACAATATGATGATCCCAAGACATTAGAAGAGACCATAAGGAGAGCTAAATGCTTATATGACCAACTGAAAGCAAGACCAACTTTCCAAAAGGCTTGGGAAGACAATAAGAAATTCAAGATGGATCAGTGGAAGAAGGGAGATAAGCCACCATTCTCCAGAAATAATCCACAATGGCAAAAAATGAATAAGGAAACCAGAGTGATTGACACAGGGAGTCAAGGGCCAAGACAACCAACTATGCAATGTTGGGGTTGTAAAGGAGACCATAGGTTCAGAGATTGTCCTTACAGAGGCAAAAAAGGTAGGGATGTTCACAATATACAATGAGCTGAGACAGTAGAGGACATGGGTAGAAATGTGCCAAGGATTTATGCAGCCCTGGACAACAAGAAAGCAGAGTATTAGTCCCACATGATTGAAGTGGAAGGTATGATCACCAACCAAACCCTCACTATTTTAATTGATTCAGGAGCTAGCCATAGTTATATAGACCCTAAGATGGTGGAAAGTTTGCAATTGCTAAGAAGAAAGCATGGGAAATCTTGGTTGGTGCAGCTGGCTACAGGAGCCAGAAGAAAAGTTAATGAGATGGTTAAGTCCTACCTCATAGACATACATGGACTAAATACCAAGGCAGATTTGAACATCTTACCCTTAGGTTCCTATGACTGTTTAATTGGGATGGATTGGTTGGAACCACAACATGCTCTATTGGATTTTCATAAAAAAGCATTCACTTGATTGGATGAAGAAGGGAACCAAAGGAAAGTGCAGGGAATTCCCAAGGCAGTAACCGTTAGAGAAATTTCAGCATTGCAGTTGAAGAAATGTTATAGAAGAGGATATCAAATATTTGCAGCTCATATGGGGGAGACACCTAAAGACAAGGTGCCAAATTTGGAGGTTTATGCAGTCCTGAAAGAGTTTGAAGATGTATTCAAGGAAGTACCAGGACTACCCCCAAGGAGAGACATTGATTTCTCTATAGATTTGATTCCTAGAGCAACGCCAATATCAAAGACTCCTTACAGAATGAGTACACCAGAATTGAAGGAGTTGCAAATGTAGCTTGAAGAAATTCTGAATAAGGGGTATATACGCCCAGGTGTATCACCTTGGGGTGCCCCAGTCTTGTTTGTGAAAAATAAAGATGGAATGTTAAGATTGTGCATTGACTTCAGACAATTGAATAAAGTGACAGTTAAGAACAAATATCCTCTACCAAGGATTGATGACCTCTTTGATCAATTGAAGGATGCAAGGATATTTTCAAAGATAGATCTCAGATCAGGATACCATCAGGAAATAATTAAAGAAGAAAATATTAGCAAGACCGCCTTCAGGACAAGGTATGGTCATTATGAGTTCACAGTGGTACCAATTGGATTGTCAAATGCACTAGTTGTTTTCATGTGCTTAATGAATGGTGTTTTCCGAGAGTATTTGGACAAGTTTGTCATTGTCTTTCTGGATGAAATTCTTATATATTCCAAGTCAGAGGAAGAGAATGAACATCATTTGAGGATGGTGTTGCAAGTATTAAGGGAACATCAGTTGCATGCCAAATTGAGCAAGTGCTCATTTTATCAGAAACAAATTCATTATTTGGGGCATATCATCTCAAAATATGGGATAGCAGTGGACCCCGAGAAGGTAGAAGCCATTAGAGAATGGTCAGCACCAAATAATGTGACAGAGGTCAGATATTTCATGGGCCTTGCAGGTTACTACAGAAGATTCATTGGAGGATTCTCGAAGATAGCACACCCAATCACTTCCTTGCAAAAAAAGGTTATGAAGTTTCAGTGGACGTTGGACTATGAAAGGAGTTTCCAACATTTGAAACAATTATTGACAAGTGCTCCAATACTAAGGATTGCAGACCCAAATGAAGATTTCATTATATGCACAGATGCATGTAATGAAGGACTAGGTGGAGTCCTCAGTCAAAATGGATTCGTGATATGTTATGAATCAAGGAAGTTGAAGGAGCATGAAAGAAACTATGCCACTCATGATTTGGAGTTGGCAGCCATAGTGCATTCCCTAAGGAAATGGAGACACTACCTCATGGGAAAAAGGTTTGAGTTAAGAACAGACCACAATGGTTTGAAATATTTATTTGATCAGCCAAATCTAAATGCTAGGCAAAGCAGATGGTTAGAATTTATAAGCGAATATAACTTTGATATAAAACATATCAAAGGTAAAGAAAATAAAGTGGTCGATGCACTCAACAGGAGGGTGCATGAGCTTCATGCTACAACCATCAACATGTATCAGATTAATGTTAAAAGAAAAATTCTGGAGTCTACAAATACAGACCTGCAATACAGCAAGGTAAGACACCACAAAAGACACCAGAATTGATAGAAAAACTACAGCAAGGTAAGACACCACAAAAGATGGATACTTATAAGTTGGGAGTAGATGGAATACTGCTGCACAATAACATAATTTTTGTACCAAATGTCCAGGACTTGAAATGTATAATTTTGCATGAGATGCATAATGCTCCTTATGCAGGGCACCCTGGATATCATAAAACTGTAGCAGTGGTCAAGAGCCAATACTTTTGTCCATGTATGAAGAGAGAAATTGTAGAATACATCGCTAGGTGTATGGAATGCCATAAAGTTAAAATAGAGCATAGGCACCCAACATGATTGCTGCAACCTTTGCCCATTCTTGAATGGAAGTGGGAAGTGGTGACAATGGATTTTATTATGGGATTGCCCAGAACAGGCAAGCTACATGATTCGATTATGGTAGTGGTGGAAAAGATTACAAAAGATGCCCATTTTATTCCACTAAAAACTACTCACAAAGTAGCAGATGTTGCTGATATTTTCATGAAGGAAGTGGCACGATTGCACATAATTCCTAAAACAATTGTGTCTGACAAAGACCCGAAATTCACCTCAAATTTTTGGAAAGGATTGTTAAAAGGATTTAGAACGAATATGAACTTTAGTACAACTTACCATCCTGAGACTGATGGACAGACAAAGAGGGTAAATAGAGTGATAGAAGATATGTTGAGAATGTATGTGATGGACAAACCATCGAAATGGGAAGACTACCTACACTTGGTAGAATTCACTTACAATAATGGGTATCAGGCATCAGTGAAGATGCGCCCATTTGAAGAAATTTACGGCAGAAGGTGCAATACTCCAATAAGCTAGGATAATCCAACTGATAGAAGAATAGTTGGGCCGGAATTTCTCAAGGAGATAGAGGACCAAATGTTAAAAATTAAGCAGAATTTGAAAGTTGCCCAAGAAAAACATAAATGTTATGTTGATAAAAACAGAGTCCATAGAGAATTCAAAGTGGGTGATCATGTTTTCCTGAAAGTGAAAGCTAATAGGAGCGCCCTGAAGCTGGGAAGTTGCACCAAGTTAGCAGCCAGATTTTGTGGACCATTTGAAATCCTAGAGAGGATTGGTCCAGTTGCTTATATGATTGCACTGCTTGCATCTATGTCTATTCATAATGTCTTTCATGTATCATTGCTAAATAAATATATACCCGATGCTAATCATGTTATTGATTGGAATGTTATTCAGGTGGAGAAAGAAGGCACTTTCCAAGTGCACCCGGTGAACATCCTGGATCGAAAAATCAAACAAATCCAGAATCGAGCCATAGGGCTTGTAAAGGTCCAATGGACCCGGTACGGACCTGAAGACGCTACTTGGGAGCATGAGGATGCAATGCGGGCAGAATACTCGCTTCTTTTTGAAGAATTTTGAGAATTTTGTTGTATATGGGTACATGATGCACTGAGGACAATGCATAAATAAGGGGAGGGGATTATAATATCCCTCGGTCAAACCCATATGTAAATATAATCCAAGTATATTTAAGCTAGTGAGTTGTTTAGACATCATTTTTGTAATACACCTTTCATGGCATGGTGCGCGCATATACTGCGTAGTAAAGGGATGTAATGTGCACATTTCTGAATACCGCGTGCAGTAACTAAGGTGCGTGCAACCTTAAAGACAAAGAATACAACACACAGTAACTATGTGCGCACAATATTAAGGTCAACGAACCTTTGTGTATATAATATGCATTATAGGCTGGTGAGCCAATATTATAAGCTGGAATGCTTATGTCTTGGAATTAGGCCAGCGTGCCTAGATGTTAAAGGCTAGAGAACCTACTTTATACATGAATCATGATTAATATAAAATACATCATTGCACATAGACCGACCACGATAAAAGAGATGGGGGACTGAACTTCACCAGTTAGGGAAAGGGAGGGCCAAAAGTCAAGGGAATATTATATTAATATTTCCTAAAACATAAAGTATGGATAATTAATTTATCCTAAGTTCTAAAGTTGGGGACAAGTGGACAAAAGTAACTTCCGATATGACAAGTGTCAAGTTGGAGACATGAATTCATATCATGGGGACACTTAACTCAAGGGGGATTTTTTTTTCCGGGGAGATACATTACATACGGGGAAAGGGAGGGACCAACAGGCTGACCATCATTTTTGGGACAAAGAGTTCACAGTGAATCCAAAACACACTCAGTTATCCAGTCAATTACTCCATGACCATTTCACTCATACATTCCCTTATCCTTGAGACAACCATTTCACCTTTCCGAAGCCTGCTTCCCCATCCTTTTTGGTTGGTGTACCTGGTTAGCTTGGAGCGGAATTGAAGAGGTGGGTTGTCAGGCTCATGAGCAGTTCTTTGAGCGAGAGAATTGCTGAGGATTGATTTTCGTAGGTGCTAAATTGCTGCTACAACACTCTGAGACTTTCGGTCCGACCTATTGCTGAAGCCCTGGAAGGGAAGTGGGGCAGCCGATGAACTGTTGAGCAGAGAAGGGGCACACGTCCTTGGGTGGGAAAAGCATGTGGGGAATGAGAGGATGTAGGTTGTTAGTTGAGTGAGCACTTGAGATAGAGTCTTTCCTGTTGTCCATGAGCCTTAGCCTGGATAGGAATCTCTTTACCCTAGGTGGAGTTCAGTCCCAACTCGAGGGTGATTCACTGTTGAGAGTGATGAACAATGTAGTCTATGGCTGAGAGGTTCGTGGATGGTCTGTAAGCAGTTGGTGACAACATTTCTAAGATAAGTACCAAATGTATGATATATGGATATGCTGTTTTGTTATTTGTATGCCCATGTTATGATTTTATCATATATGTGACTATGATTGCTTGTGTGTTTATGGGATATTTCCTATAAATGATGCATATCGATAATTATTGTTATTTTAATATAAAAGTCGTATGTTACAGAAAGTAATTGTTTGTTTATGTTTAGATGTCAAGCTTCCGCAAACGTGTTGTATGTATATGTTTTAGTTTCATGCAGTCTAAAGAGTAAATTTAGGTGGGATTGCTTAGTTGACTACTAGGCATGCTATTGTATGTTCCACAGTACGAGAACGAAAGTGTTCCCTAGAGTAGCATGGCCCGGCCTGATGGCTAGGAATGTTACCGACTGGCGTCAGAGCATGAGTGGTTTCTCTGGAGTGGCATACCCCAGCCTCAGGTTAGTCGGGGGGATCGTTACACTAGTTAAAACCCTTTCTACCCTGGAATCCACAGGCACCGT
>JZKD02S2163395.1:226730-258381 GCA_000966675.3 Picea glauca
AATATAAAGAAGCAATTCATACCTTTTGTGTATGTGGCACATTATGTAGATCAAATAATTGCTCCATCTGAAGTATCCATGTGATTGGGTCCTTGCCATAAAACTTCCTCATATCAATCTTAGGAATGTAGTTGGTCTTCAACCCAAAGTTGGAGTTTCTCCATTCTTGATTCACCTTCCTTGTGTCCTCATCATGAATTTCATGGGATACATTTTCACTTTCAGGCGTCCTCTCTATTAGGAATTTTTTCAATCCTTCCATGATCTCCCCTTTTAAACCATCCATCTTAGTATCCAACTTAGCTTCGATTGAATCCATCTTAGTATCCAAATTAGCTTCCATTGAATCCATCTTCTTTTGTAGTTCATTTATGTCCCTACGCATTTCTTCATCTTCATTAATAGTCCAAGTAGGATTGTCTGGAGACTTATTTGGTGTAGAAGTTCCCTTTTTTGGTGGCATGTTGGACAAGTATCACTTTAAACCTTGATTTTGAGGTGATTTATTCTCTGCAATTCCATAGGTCTGATCAAAATTGGATGTGCCAAGTGGAATTTACGGTAACTTCCCCACAACTTGCTGATTTTTGGCCTTTCCAGGAGATCTCACTTGTATAGCATGCCTCGCACAAAATAAATGATATAAAATTATGAAACTCATACCCGAAATACTAAAGATTGTCTTCTATCTAATGAAACTAGTCTCACTCAATTTGGATACTCTAGGAAGAAGTTATGATTGTTTTACCTGGAACACCTTCTTGAGACTAGTCAATAGGACTAGTCAGATACCCTATCTTCCATAGGGTGTATATACAAATTTACGATGACCCAGAAGCTTCACATTTTACCATAGATACCTTACTAATTTTTGTGAATATATTCCATATTTCAGGGTCTGCAATGTTACATAAATTATTTTATGGAGAAAATGACACAATGACTCATTTCAAGATGATACCAGAACCCTAACTTGCACAAGGTGTATCTCCCAAATTATAAGGCCTCAGGAGCTGAAATTTTAACCCAACGTACCTTGATCTGTCTAATACATATCTTCCAAGCCGCTCCTTCTGAAACATTGTAGAAAAAAAGTTATAGCAAAAATTCCACGGTGTCTTAGATGTAGCAACGAAACCCCAAGACCTTGAGCTCTGATACCATATGTTAAGAACCAAATATCAATATAGCATAGAAAAACCTCAGAATAAGTACTCAACGCCTTCAAAAAGAGATAATTTCAGATAATAAGCCTCTTCGAGGGGGCAACCTCCTTTTACCCCACAAAAATGTTTAAGTACAAGATGATTCCAAATGAAAATGTCTCCTTGGTATATATAGGAGACTAAGAGGTATAATTACAACTAATGGAATAAATCCGACATAAATAAAATAACATTACTAATGTAATATGCCCCAATTAAGGGGTAATGAGCCAATATTAGGGCTTAACATTATACATCAAACAAACTTGGGTCCATTACCCAAACCTTTGTGCTACCAGACTTTCTTCAAGGGTTGACATCAATGACAACCAACCTTAATCAACAGAATAAACCAAACCATTCACTGAAACACTGAACATAAGAAATACAGAAAACCCTTTCTTCTCTCTTCATTCTTACACTTTGTATGAGACCATTTTTATATAATGAATTTTACACATGCGTCATCAACTCATTATAATTAAATGAATTCCAGCATATGCAAGTATCTTCTTGGAAACCATAGTTTAGATATATTCTCCAGTGATCTTTCCGTGATGAATTTTGATGTTGTTATATTTTTCAATACTAGGGCCATCATCCTTTCCAGTAAAAATAATCTTTCTTAGAGAAATATTTAGCAAAAACTAGGTTTTATAAAATAACTTACTATGCAAATCGCGCGGCTTTTTTTTGAAAAAACCCTAAAAAATGGCCAAATTGAAAATTCTCATAACTTCACCTTCCAAACTCTATTTGAATTGATTTGTTTTTGAAATTGAGTAATTTTTTGAGAGGAATTCAAATATCCAATTTTTTTGGCCAAAGTCTTCTTATAAAGTTTCATATTTGAATCTGAATTGCACCACCCTCTTTTTCCCCAGAAAAATCTGCAAAAAGAGCAAAAAATATTCTACCCTTATTTGGCTAAGGAAAGTGCTCTGACACCAATTGTTAAGTATTGAATAATTTCATACAGAAACAACAAAAATATTCAGAGAATGCTTGATACATTCACAATATTGTGAATACTTGATACATTCACAATATTCTTCATTCGGTTTCATTACATTGCATACACTTCTTTATATAGCTCTCTCTATCTCCTAGGAACCTTCTAGAGAGCTTGATCACATTTATTACATCTAAATACCATAGTGGACCTAGTCCAACTTACATTGAATGACCACATTCTCATATATTGAATGAATTTCATTAATAATACATAACCACATTCCCATTGGGTACCTCCCTAGGTACCCCATATTATCTCCCTAGGGAAGAGGCAAGTAAACATTATTTCCTATCAATAAAGGTATTATTTTGGTGTTGTGGTGTCATCTATTGTGTTGTTATGTTGTTATTCTATGCAATATTTATGTTTTCAGCTATTATAATAGATCTAGTACCTTACAAGTGGTATCAGAGAAATTTCCTTGGCAGAGAATTGTGGGTTATTTTTTTATTTTTTATTTTTCAGCATAGAGATGTATTCTGGCGTCTTAAATCTACAGAGATTTGTCGTTCAACAAATAAATTCATGGTCGGAAAAGCATACACACAGGAACTATAAGTGGTACTTAAGAGTACATTGTTGTCCACCCTTGTAACCTTTATTGGTACCCCTTTGAGTGGTATCACATTATACAACACCTGTATACAAATTGACCTAGATATCATGAAGCCCTCCATAAATAAAAAAATCGACCACTTGAATTCTATAGTGCCACCGAGAATAACACTTAGGAAGATACTCTCTAGTACCTGGGTAGTCAGGTAGTACAACTAAGGGCACAGTCTAGCCTCCTTAGTTGGTGCCTTGAGATATTGGGCCGAGTACTATTGTTGGACCCCACACATATATCATAGAGCTATAGCACAAGACACACCCTTGTCTGTAAAAACATGAATACCCTAACCCTTAGGATGGAAATAGAAACAAAACAAACAAGATCTATTGTCATGCAACTTTACCTCCTGCATTCTGGTTGCAAAATTACTACACATTTTTTCCTGTGAAGAATTTGAGCCTTTCAACACTGCAATATTCTTTAGATAGGAGTATAACTCTGCAGGAGTAAAAAAAAAAAAAATCTGGATCCTTCCTGCACCATTATTTGAGTCCTAGCCGATTATATTCCTCTCTTCTCCTTGATCGCATTCATACCTATCATTTTTTTTCGTGGACCTGACCTGCTTTCGTCCCCCTTTATTTGGGATTTAACCCAATGGATTCCCCTCTTCACCCTGATCGTCGTGATACCCTTCACCCATAACCCATTTTTTGTGTGGTTCCACCTACCCCTTTCCACTTCCTCCCTTCGTCATGGCCCAAACACGTAGCCAAGACCTTGAAGCCTACCTTAATACCTTGTCATCTAATTTCGCAGAGGCCTGGAAGGAAGTGCAGAAAGGAAGTGCCAATATTACCACCATCAATAACAAAATTCATTCCACCATAGACGTAAAAATGGAAACCTTGAAACATGACCTCTCTACCCAACTAGAATCCTTCACTTCCTAGATCTGTGCCAAGTTAAATATTACTGGAGACCTTACCTCCTCCAACCCACATTTTCACCCCAAAGGTGAAACTTCCTCCAATTCTCAGATTTTTCATCCCCATCACTTTCAACGTGACCTACGCCTTCCACGAGTGGATGTGAAAAAAATAGATGGCTTGGATCCCACCAGTTGGGTAACTCAAATGGAACACTATTTGTCTTTATACGAAATTACAAATGAGTTGGCCAAACTCTGGTATGGTGTTCTCCATCTAGATCAAGAACATTGGCAATGGTGGCAATGGAGAAAAAATTCTCTCCAAGGGTATATGGCTTGGACACAATTTTTTGTAGAGATTTATGAACGCTTTGACACTGACACCCACCATTTAGGTCGTTTGACGAATTTGAAACAATTTGGCAGAGTGGAATACTTATAACTACTTTTGAGCAATTGGATTTCTACATGGAGGGCATGCTTGATGTTTTTTTTCTGAGAATTCTTTACTTCTCTCCTCAAGGAGGAGAATTGTGCCCATGTCCTCATGGATCACCCCCAGAGTTGGGTGGAAGCTACTAAAATATCTAAGGAGGTACAACATGTTGTCTCTTCTCAAACCATAAAATCCTCCTTTATTCCTCACCCTAAACTTGTCACTCCTTCCCCTCCTTCCACTCCATTAAAGATTTAGAAATTGACCCAGGTAGAAATGGTTGAACGCTAACTCAAGGGCCTTTGTTATAATTGTGATGAAAAATATTTTCGTGGGCACAAGTGTAAGGAACAAAATATTTTTATGGCCATCTCTCAACATGTTTTTGAAGAAGAGGTCAAGGCTCTCCCTATGGCCAAGTCAATTGAACCCACTGACCTGATTCCACCCTTAGACCCCCCAAAAGTTGAACTGATCATTTCCATGAATGCTCTCACTGGCTTCTCTGCTCCCCAAACCTTCAATCTAATTGGTTACATTAAGCATCATAAGGTTATCATCCTGGTAAACAATGGAAGCACCCATAATTTTATTCATCGTTGCATTTCCCAAGAAACTAATTTCTATATCTGAGCAGTCAACAAATTTCAAATCATGATTGCGAATGACGAGTCCATGAAATGTGGGGGCATTGTGAAAATGTGTGTCTCCAAATTGGTCAGTACCACATGAAATCTCATATGTTTTCTATCGACATGGGTGGTTGTGACATTGTTATGGGTGTCGAATGGTTAAGGACTATGGGCTCCATTCTCATGGATTTTAAGGAATTAACAATGTAATTAAACTAGGAGGGCCAACAATATAAGTTCAAAGGAAACACATCAGGTTCCCTTGAGATCATCAGTTCCCATCGCATGGAAAAGCTCCTAAAAAAGGTCATTCTAGAATTATTTCACAACTCCATTCCATTCAAGCCACTGAGACACCCTCTATGCATCTTGACCTCCAATCCATCCTCTCCGAACGTCAAGATGATTTTTCCACTCCCTAGGGCCTTCCTCCTTCCCATGTTGTTCATGATCATTCCATTCCCCTTGTCCCCGACAACCTTCCTTCCAATTACTGTCCCTATCATCATCCCTTGGACCAGAAAAATGAAATTGAGAAAATCGTTCAAGAATTGCTCACCGCAGGCGTTATCCATCCTAGTACTAGCCCGTATTCTTTTCTTGTGTTCATAGCACTTAAGAAAGAAGGCTCTTGGCGCATGTGTCCTGACTTTCACCCCGTCAACAAACTCACCATAAAAGACAAATTTTCCATTCCTTTCATTGATGATCTCTTGGATGAATTAAGTGGTGCCCTGTTATTTACTAAACTTGATCTTGATTATGTCTACGACCACTAGATATGTATGAAAGAGGCAGACATTCCTAAAACTACATTTCAAAGTGACGAGGGCTACTATGAGTTCTTGTTCATTCCCTTTGACTTGTGTAATTCTCCCTCCACTTTCCAAAGCCTCATGAATAATGTCTTCCATCCTTTTCTCCATAATTTTGTCTTAGTTTTCGTTGATGATATTCTCATTTATAGCAAAACCTGGACAACTCATCTTGCTCATGTGGATCAAGTTCTCCATCTACTCTCTTAGCACCAACTTTTCCTCAAACAATATAAATGTGATTTTCGAGCCTCAAAATTCGAGTACTTGGGTCATATTGTTGGCAAAGGAGGGTGTTAGAGTGGATCCTAATAAGATTGAAGCTATGCAGGATGGGCCTCGCCCTAAGACTCTCAAAATATTGCATATTTTTATGAGTTTAATATGTTATAAAAATAGGATCACGGAGCAATAAAATATGACAAATGCGGAAATAAAATACAGAAGATACACAATATAATAGAGACACAGATATATGTGGTTCACCTAGTGTGGGCTACGTCCACCAAAGAAATTTCTAGGTCCTTCCTTTTTATTATCCAACAAAATGAAGGGATACAACCTACAACACACTTGTTGTAACTTCCTCTTCTTTCTCTCATAGTCTCCTCTCTCAGAATACAATAATCCCACACATACAAAGACGCAATATAATTCCCTCATAAAAGAGGGTTTCCTTATAGAAAAAAACCATAAAATAACTTCTATCGTTAGAACTGTGACCTTATAATGAATGATCCAGATTGACTATGAAATTACAATATTTTACAAGGAAAATTTTCCTTCGGGGGCACCCTCGCTGGCCCCTGGACCCCCAAATCGAGGGGATGATCCCCCTAGAACTAGCAGGGGGGAAAGCCCCCCTGCAACCCGCCCATGTGGAGGGGTGTACCGTATTCATGGGGTATAAACATGACTGAAAAAAAAACCCTATGAATAAGGAAGATAATCACGCTCCACAACCAACAATCTCTTACTTGGAGACTGATCACAACAACTCCATTGCTGCTGTACCTGCTGGACTATGATCCACCTTGGACCTGGAAAATTTATCAAATTCATATTCATGCTTGAAGGCCAACTAAAAATCAACAGGAACTTAGTTTCTCCCTGGTTACTGTCTTTGTTAACATGTCTGCAAATTTTGGCTAGTATGTATCTTGTCCAACTTCAAATGTCCATGTTCCAAGATGGATCGTTTGAAATGGTACCTGAGTTGTATATTCTTAGTATTTGAATGGGAGGATAAGTTATTTGCAAGATGAATAACACTCTCACTGTCACAATACAACCTGTTATTCTCCTACTTCTTTCCCAAATCCTCCATAAACCTCTGTAACCAAATCATTTCTTTTCTAGCCTTTGTAGAAACAACATACTCTGCTTCTGTTGTTGAAAGTGCAACAACTTTTTGTAGTTTTGAAATCCAAATTTCTTTTGTTCCACCTATAGTAAAAACATATCCCGTGGTTCTCCTCCTGCTATCTTTATCACTTGCCATATCCGAATCAACATATCCCTGTAGAACAATGTCTAAACCTTCAAAATATAATGCATGAGTAGAAGTACCTCTCAAATACCAGAGAATCCACTTTACTTCCTCCCAATGTTCTTTACCTGCATTTTTCATATACCCACTCACAATTCTCATTGCATGTGCAATATCTGGTCTTGTGCAAACCATCACATACATCAAGATTCCAACTGTTGATGAATAAGGGACCCTAGACATGTATTATATCTTCTCCCGTGTCTTAGGAAAAATTTCCTTAGTTAATTTGAAATGGCCAACCAAATGTGTACTAACTAGTTTTGCATTCTTCATTCTAAACCTATCCAACACCTTCTCTATGTACTCATCTTGAGACAATGTCAATTTGCATTTTTTTTGTTTCTTGTTATTCTCATACCAAGGATTTTGTTTGCAACACCCAAATCCTTCATCTCAAATGAATTAGATAATTTCTTCTTGAGCACATTTATATCCTACATATTATACCCTACAACAAGCATGCCATTTACATACAATTGCAAGATAATATAGCTTCCATTTTGTAGCCTTTTAAAATAAACAAAATGATCAGAATGACATCTACTATAACCTTGTTTTGTCATAAACCTGTCAAACTTCAAATACCACTGCCTTGGAGCTTTCTTTAGGCCATACACTATCTTCTTCAACATGCATACCAAATTTTCCTTCCCTTTGACCTGATACCCTTGTGGCTACTGCATATAAATATCTTCATCCAAATCCCCATGGAGAAAAAATGTTTTTACATATAACTTCTCAAGATGCAAATATTCTACTACCACAAGACTTAAAATAGTACTAATTGAAGTCATTTTAACAACATGAGAAAATATTTCATCAAAATCTATACCTTTATTTTGTGCAAGCCCCTTTACAACAAGTCTAGCCTTGTACCGATTTTTGCCTCCATCTTCTTCCTTCAACTTGTAAACCCATTTATTCTACAATGCTATTTTTCCAGAAGGAAACTGAACCAAGTCCCAAGTTTGGTTATTTACCAAGGAATCCTTTCCTCTTTCATGCCTTGCTCCCACTTCCTTTTAGTGTCTACCTGCATTGCCTCTTCATAAATTTCTGGTTCACTAGAATCAATCAACAATAAATAGTACAATAAAGGAGAGTATCGTTCAGGGGGCCTACTTAACTTGGTATATCTTCTAACAAAATTTAAAGGAGTTTAAGCTACCTATTTCTCTTGTCGTACATTTTAATTTTCTGGTACCTTTGAAATTTATTTTTCAGTGATCTCATCAAGCACTGTGTATTCCAGTTTTTCTTTTTCCTTTTTCTTTCCCTGCAACTGATCTTTGTACATGACCTTCTCATTGAATATGACATCTCTAGTCCTAATGATTTTGTGATTTTGATAATCCTTAAGCGATAACCAAAATCATTAACACCATATCCAATAAAGGTACTCTTCTTGGATTTTGCCTCAAGATTTGTTCTATTTTTTTTTATCAATATGGACAAATGTTTCACAACCGAAAGTCTTCAAAAAATAATAGTTTACCTTTTTACCTATCCATGCCTCCTTTGGAATTACACCATCCAAAGAGCTTGAAGGTCCTCTATTTATTAAGTAAATAATAGTATCTACAATATCCACCCAGAATTGTAAGGTTAACCCAACATGCAATCTTATACTCCTTGCACGCTCCATGATTGTCCTGTTCACCCTTTATGACACACTGTTTTCTTGTGGTGTTCCTGGAACTGTCTTCTCTCTACGAATCCCATGGTATGAAAAATAATCATCAAACATCTTGCTGCAGTATTCACATCCATTGTAGGATCTAATAGACTTCAACCTTTTCCCAGTCTCATTCTCAACGAAAGATTTCCATTTTTTAAAAGTATCAAAAACATCAGATTTTTTTTGAATGCAATAAACCCATGTTTTTCTAGTTGCATCATCAATAAACGTACCATAATAATGAGAGACACTAAGAGATGATACTTGAGTTGGTCCCCATACATCTGTATGCACAAGCTCTAACCTTTCACTCTTCTTTTCTTTTTCGACTCTGAGAAATATAACTCTCTTCTGTTTTCCATAAACACAGTGCTCACAGAAATCCAAATCAATTTGTTTAATATCTGACAACAAATTTTTTTTGTGAAGTATTTGCATCCCATTCTCACTCATATGTCCAAGCCTATGATGCCACAATGTTGTATCCACTTCTATAGAAGCTAAAGAGATATAAGAATCTATATTATCAGTACATAAATACAATGTACCTACCTTCTCTCCTTTTTCTATCATCAATGATCCTTTGGTGACCTTCCACGCCTTATCTATAAATATAGATATACAACCTTCACTTTCCAACTTCCCAGTTGAAATTATATTTTTCCTTAGATTTGGAACATGTCTTACCTCTTTAAACAACCATTGGTTTCCATTCTTTTACTTTATTTGTACCTTTCCCATTCCAACAATTTTGCATGGTGCATCATCACCCAAATGAACCTGTCCAAAATCATCTTGAACATAATATAGAAATTTTTTCCTATGGGGTGTGGAATGAAATAAAGCCCCTGAATATACTACCCAAGACTCATAAATACTATCTACAGAAGGAATCAAAGCATCTTGTAACACATCACCTGTTACATTTGCTTCTTGTTTTTTCTCTTGTTGTCCATCTCTTTGTTTCTTTGGAGCTCTACAGTCTTTCTTCAAATATCCTTTCTTCTCACAATTCCAACACTCTATGTTTCCCAATCTAGATTTGGATCCGCCCTTCCTATAATTCCCATGGTTCATTGAACCCTTTTCTCTATCCTTTTGTCTTCCCTTGTTCTCCATAGTCAACACATTACCTAATGTCTCACCTATTATTTTTCATCACATTTCCTTGCTAAGGATAACACCAACAACATAATCAAATTTTAGAGTGTTTGAACCAGAGACAAAGTTACTTACAATTGTGACCAAGCTATTCCATCTTTCTGGAAATGTGCACAATATTAGAAGATCCCTGACCTCATCATCAAATTCCAATTTTACAGAACTTAGCTGATTAGTAACTGTATTAAATTCATTTAAATGATCTGCAACAAACCCACCTTTTGACATCTTCATATTAAATAATATCTTCACTAGAAATACCTTATTGGACACCAAGGGTTTTTCATACAGTTTGGCCAATGTGTCCATCAACTCCTTCGTTGTATTTTATTTTGAAATATTGAAAGCCACCGATGCTCCCAGGCTCAGCCATATCGTTCCTAGTGCCTTTCTATCAAGAACCTCCCATTCTTCATCCTTCATGGTCATGGACTTCTTTTCTATTCCACCCAATGGTAGGAATAGATGCTTCTGATATAAATAATCTTCCATCTGCATCTTCCATAACTAGTAGTTTTGGCTGTTAAATTTCTCGACCCTAAACTTTCCATCTTCCGCTATTGCTCCCACTTGAACTAGGAACCCTCTTTTTTGATGAATTACCTTTCGCTCTGATACCAATTGTTAGAAAATCAAGATCACAGAGAAATAAAATAAGACACATGTGGAAATAAAACACATAAGATACACAATATAGTTGAGACACAGATATACGTGGTTCACCTAGTGTGGGATACGTCCACCAGAGAAATTGCCAGGTCCTTCCTTTTTATTATCCAAGAAAATGAAGGGATACAACCTACAACACACCTGTTGTTACTTCCTCTTCTTTCTCTCACAATCTCCTCTCTTAGAATACAATAATCACACACATACACAGTTGTAATACAATTCCCTTATAAAATAGGGTTTCCTTCTAGGGAAAAACCCTAAAATAATTTCTACCATCAAATCTGTGACCTTATAATGAATGGTCCAAATTGACTACGAAATTACAATATTTTACAAGGCAATTTTTCCTTCGAGCTTTGCCCCTGAACCTCCGCTGGTCCCCGGACCTTGTAGGGGGGAAATCCCCCCCGGTGCGTGGAGAGGTGTAAAGTATTCATGGGTTATAAACACGATTGAAAACAAATACCTCTGAATCAGGAATATAATCAGGCTCCACAACCAACATAATAGGATATTATCATAAGTTTGTTAAGAATTATGGAAAGATTTTGGTAGCTCTCACTACTCTTCTTAAAAATAATTATTTCACTTGGAATATAACAACTGATCATTCCTTTCAAGCCTTGAAGGATTATATGTGCACCACTCATGTCCTATCCCTTCCTGAATTCACAACAAACTTTTTCATGGAATGTGATTCTTCCGAGAGAGGAATTTGAGCAGTCCTTATGCAAGATGGTTGACCTTTGGCCTTTACTAACAAACAATTGTCATAGTGAAATTTGGGGCAATCAATATATGAAAAGGAAATGTTGGCTATTTTGCATGCATTGGATCTCTGGTGCCCTTATGTATTGGGGAAACGCTTGCAAATTAGGACAGATCATCAAAGTCTCAAGTATTTTTTGGACCAACGTATTTCATCCCCAAGGCAACAAAAATGAGTGACTAAGCTATTTGAATATGATTATGAGATCATTTACAAGAAATACAAAGACAATGTGGTTGTTGACGCTCTAAATTCAAGACAATATGAAGATGAAGGTTCCCTTCTTTCCCTCTCCCTCATTGTACCATATTGGCTCCAAGATGTTTGCCAAGAATGGATGCAAGATCCCAAAATTTCACATATGATCCAACAATTGCAAGCCAATTCTCCAGTATTCCTAAGGTACTCTTGGCACAATCATGAGATTCGCTACAAAGGCCATATGTATTTAAGTAAACAATCACAACTTAAATCCACGACGCTTTCTGAGCTTCATGCTACACCCACAACTGGGAACTCAAGGTTTACCAAAACCTATGACGGGGTCAAACATTTTTTTTTTCTGGGATGTTATGACACAATATGTTCAAACATTCATGGAAGGATGTGATGTCTTCCAATGCAACATGGGAGAAATAGTCAAAGCCGCTATCACAATACAACTGCTTCTAATTCCACCCGCTATTTGGAGGGATATCTCTATGGATTTCATTGTTGGCTTACCTAAATCGGGCAATAAGTTAGTCATCATGGTGGTAGTTGATTGTCTTTTCAAGTATGCTAATTTATGTGCTCTTCAAAACCCATTTACTACCTCCATTGTGGCTCAACATTTCATGGATCATATCTTCAATTTTCATGGCATGTCTCATTCTATTGTTTCTGACAAAGATCCCACTTTCACCAACAATTTTTGGCAATAATTTTTCAGGATACAGGGAACCCAATTTCATATTAGCATCGCCTATAATCCTCAGACTGATGGCCAAACTAAATTTGTCAACAAGTGTTTGGAAACATATTTGCGATGTTTTTCATCTGAGAGGAAAAATCAATGGGCTCAATGGTTACCACTAACTGAATGGTGGTACAACACCTCTTACCATACAACTACTCGCATGACTCCTTTTCAAACAATATATGGAAAAAATCCACCTTCAGTTCTCTCATACATTCTCAGTGTCTCAAAGGTTCAGGCGGTTGACCAAACTCTTAAAGTTTGAGAGGCTATTCTTCATTCCCTCAAAGATAATTTGGTAATGGCTTAGAATCACATGAAGCAACAAGCAGATCAAGGTCGTTCTAAATGTCAATTTGATGAAGGGGGCCAAGTGTTTCTTCGATTGTAACCTTATAAGCATATTTCACTCAAGAATGAACACTGTCATAAACTTATGCCTAAATTTTATGGTCCTTATAAATTTCTCAAGTGCATGGGACTGGTCTCCTACTAGTTAGTATTTCCAATTCATTCTAAGTTACATCCTATTTTTCACATGTCATGCTTAAATAAGGCTATTGGAACTAAGTGCCAAACTCAAACCAGCCTCCTTGGACCAGCGTGAGCACCATATTTATCATTGCACTATCAAGGAAGTGTTAGTACGATGGAAATATACCACTCCAACAGATGCCACTTGAGATCCAACTACCATTCTGCAACAATTTCCTCATCTCAAGTCTCGAGGACAAGACTATTTTCAAGGGGGAGGGCATATTAGGGACCTAATGTCCCTAATCCCTCTTGTAGGTAGAATAATATATTTTCCATGTAATAAAGGCCAATATTAATAAGGCCTACTAATAAGGAATATAAGTCAAATGTAAGAATACCTAATAGAAGCTTATGCTTCTAGAAGATCTTCCTCTAGATTGTTCTTGTGGTAGAAAGATTTAGTATAAATAAGAGTCGATGGCATGACAATTTTTTTCTTGATAATTATTGTAATAGAGCGTTGTTATGCTGGAGGTTTCCCCCTCGAAGAGGAAAGTGAACATTGTTTCCTATCAACAAAAGTATTATTTTGGTGTTGTGGTTACATCTATTGTGTTGTTCTACTGTTATTCTCTACAATATTTATATTTTCAGCTATTATAATAGATCTAGTACCTTACAACTTCCTCAGGTGAAACCTCGACATCTTCATAAAAAACTCCTCCAATATGGCCATACAAAGTTTATGTTCTTTATACTATGCCGTGGAAAGTATTTATCATCACAATTATAACAAAGACCCTTGAGTTGGTTTTCAACCATTTCCACTCGTGTTATTTTTTGTACCTTGAGAGGGGTGTCCTGAGGGGTAGGATTGGGGGGTTTAGTGCATAGAATAAAAATAGGTTTTTTGCTCTAGGAAAAGAAGACCTAATGTGCCCCCTTGAAACATTTGGTTGTTTCCAACCAAGTCTAGGGGCGGGCCATGAGGACCTGGGCTTGGATTTCATCATTGAGGCCACTTATAAAGCATTCCCCAAAGAAGGCATTTGTCATGCCCTATGTTCAGAAACCCAAGTGCTCAAAGGAAACAATAAAATCTTCCACTATTTCAGACCATTTCAACTTGGCCAAATGGCCTAAATGGTGGGTGTATGTGTCAAAGTGTTCATACAGCTCGACAAAAAAATGTTTCCAAGCAACATACCTTTGACGTGCATTTCTATTCAATTTCCACCATTTCCATCGTTCTGGATCCAAATAGAGAACACTGTAACAAAACTTGGTAAATTCATCAATAATTCCATGGAGGGAAAAATAGTGTTCCATCTGAGTGACCCAAGTTATTGGATCTGAGCCATCAAATTATTTTTCCTCAACTCTGGGAAGACAGGGGTCATGATGTAGGGAGTTGGAGTGAGAGAGAAGAGGTTGGGAGGAGTCAACACCTTCGATGTTGAGGGGTGGGTCAGAGGAGGAAGGACCCTGGGATTCGTCCATGAACTGTTTGAGAGTGGAGTGGAGTTCATCAATTTATATCTTGAGTTGTTCCTGGAGGTAGTCCACTTTGGCATCAATGAAAAAAAATTAAGAATTCAGTTTTTGATTGATTTCTTCTTTTTCGGGATTAACTGCGTAGTGTAAGTCATTAATATATGACCCATATCCATCAGTATTAGTTTCAATTGACTAATAATTTTCATGATTTGAATAGTCCACTTAACAGTCATTGCATCAGGTGATGCTCAGAGGGGTGAAGAAATGGGATTGAAACCAATGAAGTGAATCGCATAGCATCAATCATCACTTCTGGGGCTTGCACCCGGTAACCAGGAATTCCTAGGTGGTCACCCATCCCAAGATGCTTATGGCTCAAGAGCGCTTAACTGTGGAGTTTTCCCCACAATCAAGCCCACTTAGCTTGCTACCCCATTTTCAAAACCTTAGCAAGTATTGTATCTTATGAACTATCCAGTTAGAGCTCCCTTCACTCTTATTATTTAAGCATACAGGGGCTTCCGCAGTGCAACATATTAGATATCATTTTCGGGATTAACTGTGTAGTGTAAGTCATTAATCTATGACCCATATCCATGAGTATTAGTCACAATTGACTAAAAATTCTCATGACTTGAATAGTCCACTTAGCACTGATTGCATCAGGTGATGCTCACAGGGGTGAAGAAATGGGATTGAAACTAGTGAAGTGAATTGCATAGCATCAATCATCACTTCTGGGGCTTGCACCCTGTAACCAAGACTTCCTAGGTGGTCACCCATCTCAAGACGCCTCTAGCTCAAGCGTGCTTAAATGTGGAGTTTTCCCCACAATCAAGCCCACTTAGCTTGCTACCCCATTTTCAAAACCTTATCAAGTATTGTGTCTTATGAACTATCAGTAAATGTGTTGAACCTGCACATAATAGATATAGCTAGAAAATACCACACACATTTGCAAAGAGAATTTGAGAAAGAAGAAGAAGGAGAGAAAGAATGAAATAATTCTCATTAGTTGTATTCCACACTCAAATAGTGAATAATTTACAATAGATATAGGATACATGAGTAACTAATGAGCCATAGTGCTGTTCTAGAGGGATCTGGAAACACACCAACAGTTACAGGAGTAAACTGCCACCTAGTCTAGTCTCTCAGGCAGTTACGGTAGTGAACTGCCACCTAGCTGAGTTAACTAGTCAACTAGTCTTCAGTTAACTAACTGAACAAAGAGTAGTGAGTTGGTGATAATCCCAATGTTGCATGGTGACAAAAGCAATGCAACATCTAAACTCAACTCAACTCAACTAGTCAAACTAAAGTGTCAACTGAATATTCTCTAGGTGGAATATTCTCCCCTAAAATATAAGAGACTGGATAATACTAATTATGACTAATAAACAAGGAATAACCTTAGGAAAAATAAATCCTAGGTGTGTGTGAAGTAACTCCAACACCCCCCCTGAACATCACTATGGTGAAAATAAAGAATGGGTCTCGGCTACGAGGCCATGTTAGGTACCCAAATACAAAAGATACACTGAACTAAATGAGGAAAGAGGGAAAACCTCATGGGAACAAAACCCGCCCTCAAATTACAACGCATAAAATAAAAAAATGATAAGGAACAAAAGGCAGTTGCTAAGCAACCATGTCCTTCACTCCAAGAAGACCTCACAACTGTGCAAGTTTGTGCTCTTTGAAGATTTTGTTGAAGATGTAGATGTCTGCACGGATCTGATGAAGTATATGCATCATTTATATTTCCACACATATCCACTTTCTCTTCTTGTAATGAATAATATCCAAATAAATTTTGGATGAAATTTTGAAAACTGTGCGGCCGTTTCCGGAAAAATGCTAAAATTTTGTTGATTTTAAAAAGATCATAACTTCACTTTCCGGACTCCATTTTAGACGATTTTTATTTTTGAAATTGGATATTTTCCCGAGAGGAATTCAAATATCCAATTCGTTTCTGCAAATGTTTCTCAGAAAATATTAGAATGACATCTGATGTGCGTGACTCCCTTTTTGACTCCTGAGATGCATGCATGGTGCATGCAAAAGTGTCTGCATGTGACTCCTAAGATGCATGCCATATATCTTCCACATGAATTTTAGAAAAAAAATCTGTAATGGAGTAGACATCATCTTCAATTAATGGAATACAAATTTGTGCAGATACTTGTGTAGAAGGCTCTTCAAACTGAGATGATTTATCTTCCAGTGGATTTTCTACATTCTCTATCTTGTCAACATTTTGCATGCATTCTTCCTTATTCCCAAATAAAACCTCCAATCTTCTCCATAAATCATTTGGAGTGAATTCTTGTGAGTCATCATATATTTGATGGAGAATTTCAAGAGAAATAAAATAGAGGATACATCCTATGGCCATATCTTGTCTATTGAGAAAGTCATTTTTCTCATCGACAGAATCAGGCTCTACTTCCATTTCCATAGTTATCTGGTACAAGCCTCTAGATCTAAGCATAAGCATAATTTTTGGCTTCCACTCTAAATAGTTATGAGGCATGAGAAGTATTTCTGGCGAATAATCCATCTTTTTGTTGTCTTCAATCTTTAGTACCTGCAAAAATGATTTGTTGTGGCTTTTTCTTAACAGTTCATCAGCTCTGATACAATGTAAATGTGTTGAACTTGCACATAATAGATATAGCTAGAAAATACCACACAAATTTGCAAAGAGAATTTGAGAAAGAAGAAGAAGGAGAGAAAGAATGAAAGAATTCTCATTAGCTGTATTCCACACTCAAAGAGTGAATAATTTACAATAGATATAGGATACATGAGTAACTAATGAGCCATAGTGGTGGTCTAGAGTGATCTGGACACACACGAGCAATTACAGGAGTAAATTTCCACCTAGTCTAGTCTCTCAGGCAGTTACGAGAGTGAACTGCCACCTAGCTGAGTTAACTAGTCAACTAGTCTTCAGTTAACTGACTGAACAAAGAGTAGTGACTTGGTGATGATCTCAATGTTGCATGGTGAAAAAACCAATGCAACATCTAAACTCAACTCAAATAGTCAAACTGAAGTGTCAACTGAAAGAGAATTTTCTCTAGGTGGAATATTCTCCCCTAAAATATAGGAGACTGGATAATGACTAATTATGACAAATAAACAAGGAATAACCTTAGGAAAAATACATCCTAGGTGTGTGTGAAGTAACTCCAACACTATCCAGTTAGAGCTCCCTTCACTCTTATTATTTAAGCATACAGGGGTTTCCGTAGTGCAACATATTAGATATCATGAGAATTATTAGTTAGTTACGACTAATACTCATGGATATGGGTCATAGATTAATGACTTACACTATGCAGTTAATCCCGAAAATGATATCTAATATGTTGCACTACGGAAGCCCCTGTATGGTTTCTTCTTGTCAAGTGGGAGGCATTTGGGGATGAGGGGTGGGTCCATAGAAAAAAAAATCAAATAAGTGATATATACCACTATGATCAGGGGAACTAGAGGAATCCAATGGAGTAAGTGGGAAATAAGGGTGTCGGGAAAGGGATGGGTCCAAAAAAAAAAGGATTAAAAATTATAGGTATCACGATGATTAGGGAGAAGAGGGGAATCTAATGGGAGAGGTCTCAAATAAGGGTGCGGGTAGGACCAAGACTCTTGCAGTGTCGAAATTCCCAAATTCTTAACAAAAAAATGTGTAGTAATTTCAAAACTAGAATGTAGGAGGCAAGGTTGTGCGGCCAAAAAAAATTCTTTTTTGTTCCTTGTCTGGTATGTTCCCCCATGTTAGGGTTTTTAGGGTGCCTTTAGACAAGGATTTTCCCTGTGCTATATCTCTCTGATATACATGCGGGGTCGAGCAATAGTAGTCAACTCAATATCTGAAGGCACCAATTAAGGAGGCTTGACCATACTCTTAATTGTACTACTCGATTACCCAAGTACTAGAGACTATCTTCCTGAGTGCTATTCTCAGTGTCACTCTAGCAGTCAGGCAACCAATCATCTGATCTAAGGTTGGTTTCAATAGACCTAGGGGACTCCCGATATACCTGATAATACATGGGAGTGATGGCGATGTACATATTATGTCTGATGCAGTACTACTCGAAGGGAACCAACAGATGTTAAAGAGGTGTTGATGCTTGAATCCTTCAGGACCAAAATGACAGCCTCATGAGGACATTAGTCCCCCTTCATTTTTAGAGAGGTCGTTCTCCTCTTTGACTAAAAAATATATATTTGAATATCTTGGATTAGGGGGAGTGCTAGGCAACAAACCCCAAATATTTAGTGCTTGGATTTATATGAAAATGGTTCTTCAATAACCTAATATGATCTTTATGTGTAGCAAAAGTCTTTTAATCAAAAAATATTGAAGGAGGGATTCGACATCAAAATTAAATTGTGATCAACATCACACACAATCTTCTTAATAATATATAAATACATCCATATCTTCTTCATAAGAGAGAATGATTTGATCATCTCAAATAATTTTAACAGAGTATTGCAATTAAGATCAAAAGAGAATTTGATAGGTCAACCTCAAATACCTCATACTTAAAACTCAAAGTTACAAGATACAATCAAGATCGACCCCAAAACAATTATTTGTGGAGTTTTATTCATGAAATATGTTCTTCATTACAAAATGTTTGACAACCATGTATGTGGCTGAAAATACTCCATGATCATATAAGAAAATATCTTAGAATAATACAAGAAGAACACTCAACAACTCAGACTTGTGCCCAACTCTGAGATTCAAGCATAAAACTATGAGAAGTGGTGTAGAAGAATAGAAAGAATGGAGAAGATGGAGATTTATTTATTTTGATCAGAAGCTTGATTGTGTATCCATGGCTGTACATTCTTCTTCCTCTGATATTTTTCCCTGCCCTTTTGAAAATACTGATTCTTGGACCATTTGAAGAAGCCTCTCTTCTCCTTTTAAGCTGAGATTTTCTATCTACTTGAGTAGTTAGGGTTTCTCCCTTCTAGAAATTCCTGTACAATTTTCTTCTTGAAACATTCCCTTTAATTAATGTATCATTAAGTCTCGATTAATGAACTCACATCATTAATATATGTATATTGAAAATGGGTCCCTCTCCTTTTTTAATAAAAGTTTTAATTAAACTTTTATTTTCACAATTTAATTAATTTCTCAATAAAATAGGATGGATGTAATTTAATTTTTTGGAAGTTAAAACCAAATTTTTAACCATGTAAAATTCCTATGATGTTCTCTTCATTGTCTCATATTTCCAACGACATAAAGTTTGTGCAAATCCATTGCCCGGATCTCAAGTTATGAGCTTGTGAAGTTGAGTTGTCATGCAAGCCCATTAAAACTGAAGCTGACGGATATTTGATTTCTGAGACAAATGTATCTACTTAAAGCACTTGAAACTTGCACCATCATCTCCTTCATTGAAATACCTTTCCAACGGTATAAATTTTACATGATTCTGACACCCGGAGCTCACGTTATGGCCTTCGCAAGATCAACACTCAGCCACCGTTGATCAAAATTGATGGGCAAATGTGGGCCCTTGGATGAATTTTGTGCTTCCCTTCATAAAATTTGACTTTTTGGTTTAAAATTATATCCCACATGCATTGATATATTTTATTATTCATAATATATAATACTAAGTGTTTGATAAACTTAGCAAGAAACATGAAAAGAGAAGCAATTATGGAGCTTGGAGGATTTGGCCCTTGGAAAATTGTTGAATATAATAATAATTTTGCATGCCTAGTCAACCACCAATCTGCCCAATCAACAATGATGAGTCACCAACCAATTTTTCCACATGTCATCACTCAGTAGGCCAAGAGTATTCCATATCTCATCCAATAAAATCACACCATGTGTCACTTCTTGCATGCTTCCACGTGTCTTCGTTAATCAGTTGTCATGTGGCACCATAAGTGCCATGTGTCACTTGGAGATGTTCCTCATAGAATTTAGGAAAAGAGTCATTTTATTAAAATAATATGGCTTGTCTCCATTAATCAGTTTCCATGTGGCCGCCAACCCACGATAAGCCATAGTAAATAAGACTAAGTCTGGAAAGTATATAATGGATCACATGAAATATGGAAATAAATGGAAAATAGGATAATGAAAATGGAAAAGAAAATAAAAAGAAATGGGAAAATAAAGGAAAAAGGGAAATGAATATGAAAGTGGAAAGGAATAAGGAAAAATGGTTAAGTGTGGAAAATGGTAATGAAAATATGAAAACAATGAGACAATGGGAAAAAAGCGTAAGTATAAAATATGAGAATGAGCAGAGGTGAAGGGAAAGGGGACGAGAGAACATGTCACTTAAAACATTTTCCATATTTCTTCTTGTAATACCTCCATTTGACTTGTGGACAAAAGTATGCATATCTTGGTCATGGAGACTTGAATTTTGATTCTGCGAAATGCATGGTGAAGATGATACCAATGACTATGCAATGAACATGTAATAGTTCAAAAATATTCATCTTCCAATATCATTTTTTTTTTATTAATCCAAGGGTGGGAAAATATAGATAACCAAATTTTGGTCAACAAGAGGTTTCCAACAAGGTGAAACGTTGGTTTCTAGAAAACCTCGCGAAACCATTTGTATTTCCTACGTGTAGTCTTCCCCACATCAGGTTTACTCACTGAATGATAGATCTCTATGCTTTAAAGATGTCGACAATACATGTCTCTACCTTGAAAAAAAATTCCCATAGTTTCTGCAAAAGAAAATTCTCTGATACCACTTGTTAGGTACCATATCTATTATATTAAATAGAAAACAAAAATACTGTATAAAATACCAATGAAACAAAAAAATGTAGAGAACCACAAGACCAAAAATGATACCTTTATTGATAGAAAACAAGGTTCACTTGCTTCTTCGAGGGGGAAACCTCCAACAAAGAAACACTCTATTACAATAATTCTCAAGACAAGTCTTTCTCATGCCTTCTACTCCTATTTATAATAAATATGTCTTCAAAAGAACAATCTAGAGGAAGATCTTTCTAGAAGCATAAACTTCTATTATGTCTTTTTACATTAGACCTATTCACATTATTAACTAGGAATTATTTACTAATATTGACCTTTATTACATGGAAAATATATTATTCTATCTACATGAGGGGTTAGTGAGGTAAGGTCCCTAACAAACAACCCCTTCTAATAAAAAAGTAAAAATTAAACTATTTTTTATATTTATAGTCACATCCCAATAAATGTTACAGAGGGAGGTAACATGTCTCTGTGAATCACCACTACACCACATCCCAACAAAGAATATATATATATTTCACTGAACTGTAGAATGGTTCAACTTGGGAACACAATAAGGTGACAATCAATCCACATGTGGCATGCAACTCTGTTGTCGAAGGTTATGTTGGAGTTATCATCCATGTCAAATAATTCGGTTCAACGATATGATTTTTAATATACCTATTACAATAGAATACTATGTACTTATTTTTTCTTGATGTATAAGTTTCTATTTCCTTTTCCCTAGTTTCAAATGCCTCTTCCCCAGTTTTTAGAGATAAATAATAAAATCAGGGAATAAGATCAGGGGTGCCCACATCTAGAAGCTACCTCCATGAATTCTATCCATTTAACATATAGGTACCAAGAATTCAGATTGAAACAATTTTCAAACCATTTCACTTATCATTCATACCAAAAGAAGAGAAGAGCTATATTGGAACGAGTTCTCAGGATTTTCTTTACACCACAATTAATCCTTCTGTACTACATATATATATATAAATTATAAATCAAAAGAAGACATCAATTTTAGATGACCTCCAATTATATGTAAACTGCCATGGATATTCCATTGGAACAGTTCATCAGAACAATTATGTAGTGTCCCTGATTTGGAACCCTTTGTAATTGTGCATATAGGCTGGTGAGCCGATGGTTTCCTAGTGTAAATGTAATGTACATTTAGGTGGGTAAGCCAAGGACACCTGGTTTTGGTGTTACATGCATCAAAGTAGTGCATGGATAAGTGTTAACAAAGACAGGGTGCACACATTTTATGTGTTGCGCACATTTGGTTAGTGTGTGGTAATGACCTAGAAAGTGTGCGGTACTGAGTTACACACACACACACACACACACACACATGTATGTATGTATGTATGACAATTTATGTTTTGAGGTCGGAGATCATGTGTGATTATGAGGATGTTGAGCCTGGATGCAGATAGGCCAGTGCACCTAGTATCCATGCAAATTTAATCATGTATATTAATATTATATTTCATTTTTGCGCTGACTAACTCTGATGAAAAGAGACGGGGGGATGACTCCACGAGAAAATGAAAAAAGTGGGGGGGGGGGGTGGGGTGAGTCGTAAGTCATGGGGAATATTTTAATAATATTTTCAGAAAAATGTAATGTTAGATATTTATTTTTTTATATTGAGTTCCCGAGGGTATGTAATGGGTCACCAAGTGGCTTAAATCTACTTTTGAAGGTGACAAGTGTCAAGTGGAAGGCATGCAATATATATTCCTAGACTTAGTGTATTTTGGGCATTACATGATTATTATTTTGCATGGTATTATCAACTATGGGAAGGGAATTGATGTTGCATGCTCTCGTGAGCAGAAGGGGGTCAGACTGTATGGAAAATATGATTATTACCTCATATGCAATGAGAAGATTGGAAGGAGTTGTGGGGTTGTATCCAGAGATTCACTGTCAAATATTTGGGTGATATACCATTAGAAGTCACTCTAGGTGAGAGACTAGTTGTTGTGGAGTGGTTTTCAGACCCATGGTCATACTCTTCAGGAAAGAGTGTTGCTACCTGGTGCGTTGAGCATTAGTCGCAGGGCTCAAATAATTTGTGTTCAACCCATTGTTGGTAACCCTAGGAAGGTAATTGGTGAAGCCAAAGGACTGTTGAATAGAGAAGGGGTAGACTTCCTTGGGTGTGATAGGTGCATGGGAAATGAGGGACCGTGGGATAGTTGCAACAATGGAAACTTAGGATTGGGAAATTATGTGGATTTTCAGACCATAGTTTATCTCTAGGAACCCCTTATCCTTGGTGGACTTGAGCCCATCTTGGGGGTGACCTGTTTTTGAAATCTTATGAGTAACAATGTCTATGGATGGGAGGAATTTCTAAGTCAAAGCTACAATTGGTGACTCTCATAAAAGAAAAGTGTTATTTATGTGCTTGTCTTGTTTATTGCGTGCATTTTTGTCTATGTTTAATATGGGATAAATTCTTGTATTTTTTACATATAAGTATTTACTGTTATTTTGTTAATTGTTGCATGGTGTTCTAGCCTCTAATTGTAGTTGAGTGTGAGTATGTCAGTTGATGTTAACCTTTCCTATTAAGTTTGACCTTGTGATTTTGGTTATGATTCATTAAGAAGAGGATTGAGTGCTCGGGTGTGTAGGATTGTAGCTTGTGTGATTCTAAAGGGTGGAACTTGTGTGTGTGGATAAGGAATTAGACCCTACACACAAAAATATCATAAGTGGTGCATGACGCCTAGGTGGTTGTGCGTACAGTTGTACTGTGTGGTCAACCTGCTGGTGCGCGTAGTTGTTTTATTTAATTCTGCTGCTTAAGGTTGTATGGAAATGAGATTGTTTCTTCTGTTGTAACAAGTTGTGTAGCATGAATCAAGATTAGGATGAGCACATTACTTCTAGTTAACTACGTGGACTTATGTTAGAGTAGAAACTGCAAAGTTAAACATTAACGTAACATTGCTCAGTAGTATGCTGGGAATGTTACAGTTGGGTTGACTTAGTTCTCTTGAAGTTGAGGTTTTGTGATGTGGCCAGCCTGTGGGAGACTAAGTATGTTACAAAGTGGTATCAAAGAGTGTGTAAGGTGGTAACAAGACTCAATGGGAGACTGGTACGTTACAAATTGGTATCAAAGCGTGTGTAAGGTGGTAACGAGACTCAGTGGTAGGCTGAGTACGTTACAAATTGGTATCATATATACTGGTTCAACACATGAGTTGTATGGACCAGAGATAGTAGGAATAAATGTGTGCATTAAGAATTAGTGCCGCGTAGTGCAGAGTTTAGTTTGTGTGAAAAACCATTGGTGCGCGGTATAGAGTTGTAATGCACACAATAGTTGTGATGCATAGTTTTGTGCACTGGAGTTGGAATGCTAAATCATCCAAGAAAATCCGAGGAAAGAATTATGAAAAAATCGTGCAAAGTTTTAATGTAGTTGTTGCATGAAACCATCTAACAAATATTAATTTCCTGCATGTTTTGTAGAATTATCAACAAATAGAGCAAGACATAGTCAGTGAAAGAGTTTGAAAACATGGATGATGCACAAAGGAATTACAGTCTTGATGACAAATTCAGGGATCTGTATGTCGGTTTGGGTGTTGAAGGTACAAAATCCATGGGGGAGCACATAAACTTGGTAGAAATGGTAAAAGTATTGCAGAAATATGTTCAGAGCTATAAGGATGATAACAAAAGGATTATGAGATCCAAGGTGCAACAAGATGACTTCAATGTCAAATTGATGCAAAGTATGGACATAATAGAAAATAATATGGATAAGGATATAGATTCAAGTAGATCAAGAAGTCACATGTCTCATGATGAAAAAGAAGAGAAGAAAGAGGTGTTGGTAATCATTCTTTCAGAAAAACATGTAGTAGTTCAAGTCCATCTCCTGTCAGAAAGAATAAGAGAAGGAATGGGGTGGACGAACTACAAGGGGAAATGAAAAATATCGAGCCTCCTGTTATAACCTATAATTTATAGGATCAACTGGTGACTGAAATGTTATCACTCTATTGTCTCGTTTGTCAAATGATTTTCCATTCTGTAAATAATTTGAGAAAAAGAAAAGAAAAAGAAAAAAAAAGAAAAGAAAAAGAAAAAGAAAAGAAAGAAAAAAGAATAAAAGAAGGCATAAAAGAATTTGGATAAAGCCCCATGCAATAAAAATGACTTGGTTCATACAGTTCAAGCATGGACAAGTCCTTTTAAATTGATGTTTATAGGAGTAGGGAATAAGCTTGGCTAAACTGTTTAATCTTAGCCAAGCAAATTAGGTTAGCTAGTGAATAAATTTGACCAAACTGCCTAATCTTGGTCAGATAACCCCGAGATAGAGTAATTCCTTAGTCCAATAGTTTAATCTAGGATAAATGTCATAGGTAATTAGGTTAGAGCATAGGGTAGGTTGCTTTGTCCCAATAAAACAAGCATGATTATCGATGTTGAACCATATCTTTGAGGTTTAAAGGTTTGATGTCTAACCCCATGGTGATGAAAATAGGGAAAATTTTGGGAAAACCCACATGATGCACTTATCCTAAGTTTCAGAGAAAATATGATTTTGTGCTCACACATTAAAAACAATGCACAAATGAACAGATGAGATGCTAGCACCTAGATGTACGGTTGACAAGTTTTTCCGGACCCCCTCGATCGTTCTACCTTTAACGGTGGGGGTGGGGGGGTCCAGAATCAGAGATAAAGAAAGTGTGCATCTGAACGGCTGAGGCGCCAGCACTTGGATCGATGGTTGAGATTGAATTCCAGACCCCCCCGACCATTCTACTTTTAATGGTGGTGGGGGGTGGGGGGGGGTCCGGAATGTGGTTTAAACATCGCGCATAGATCTATGGTCCAGGAGAAGGCGCGTTGATGGACGGCTCATGGTGTTTTTCAGACCCCCCTAATCGATCCATTTTTAATGGAGGGGGGGGGGGTTCAGGATGTAGTGTTCCTCTGGCGGGCCCCTTCCCTGGACGTGGCAGGAAGCCATCGGTTCGGACTCCCACCACTTACCATAGTCTGACATACCCTGTCACCCCATGATGTCATCTTCCATGTTTTCCTCTAAATATCACATCTCATTACTCTATCAGTATTTTCACCCTGTCACAAGTCCCTTCACCATGGTCAAGTCCCAATCAACTCCCTCCACGTCACTCAGTCATATTTGTCATTCATCGTCACCTGCCATCTCACGCTCCAAATGACCTATTGGAAATTTATTACAGGCTAACTTATCCGTTATCCTATTAACCTGCCCCCCTCGCCCAACGGATATCCATTTTCTCAAAACTACCATTTCCCTTCATTCTTCCGTTTCTTACTGTGTCGTCTCACCAGAGAATATCTTTCTTGTCACACTAGAGCACAATTTCCCCATTTTCTCTCTGTTTCATTCAACCGTCCAAAGACACCATTATCCCCACTAACAATTGTTTGACTTGCAGATATTTTCATAGTGATGGCGCCAAAATCAAAGAGGGCAAAAGTTGAGGAAAATCCTTTCCTCTGGCCTCCTGTCGATCTAGACAGGATTCCCCTGGCCGAGTAAGATCATTTAATCAGAGACACCAGGTGACAATTCGAATTCGCGGATTTTCAAACATGGCTCAAAGAGGTTTTCTTAGATCAGAGCGATGAAATTAGGCTCTGGGAATCCAACCTACCTATGTATCTTTTCCTTCAGGTCCACCATTTACCTAAGTTCTCCCTTAAGTTCCAGGCTCATTACCTCCCTGACCAAAGATCCATAGTATCTTCATCAGGAGAAACCCTATTCTTCATCACACCAGAGGCCATTGACCAGATGATGTAGATACCTAGAACTGAATCCCTCTCTCCCTTCAATCTCGAAATTATTACGGAGCTTTACCAGAAGTTATCGTTCCCTCAGAGAGCACAGTTTTTTAAGATTTTCCTCCCTCAGGCTGCTCAGCTCCCCAAGAAAAATCCCCTGTACCCTTCCTCCTTGTTCTTAGTAAAGGGAAACCAAATCATTTCGTCTCTCTGCGCTTTGTTAGGTTATTTTTCCGACCAATGGGTGGATGAACCCATATTGGGTTTTCTATCCATTTTCTCCATAGAAGAAAAACCCACCACACAGTTCGATTACAACACTTTCCTGGTGAACAATATCCATAAATAGTTTTCAAATTTCGCCATAGAGGGCATGTTCCGGTATTCCTTAATACTGGCCTACATGTTCACTTTCTTTCAGGTGGATAGATTCTCCTTTTCAATGCAGAAGATGGACAAGGACGTGAGGCTGCAAGCGGTAACAGCTTGGACTTCACTACTCAGGCAAAATTCTACAGAATTTAGCTTCAAACGGTTTATCGAGCAGTTTTACCATCCAGTGGTGAGCATGCTCAGTGGCTGACCTGAGTCGAGAATAAACGAAGAGATTCAGAGGATTTTACACCTCTCAGATCTTGTGAAAACTGGCGATTGGTATCTTTACCAAAACCACACTGAGATCAAAGTTTATGGATGCGAGTTTTTCCATACAGACTGCCCAAGTACCTACCCATGAGGTTATTTTCTCTGGAGTACATAAGGAAAATGATCAAATCAGATGACATACATTTCGTGTCTTTGAAAAAGAAGCAACAAATTAGAATTAAAGGGCAAATAGGATCATTCATCTGCAATAGCCGAGGTGCTGGGGAGGAAGCAGATAGACTATTAAAAGAGACAAAGTTTTTTGTTATCTTAATATGACACTATGATCCACGTGGGACAATTTTTGAGATAAGAATTAAGAATAAAAACGCCCTATATGTTCATACTCCCAAGCCTGAGATAGACAAATTTGCGAATCAAACAGAATGGGAGCCAAACACTTTCGTTGAATTAGAACAGAAGGACCCTTCAGTCACTATCTCACATACGAATACACCTCAGGTTCCCAAGGAGAAGAGACCCAAGAAGGATACCTCACCTTCCGTCACCGAAGTCTCGGTTGAATATTTCCAACTGCACACCAAAAGGACAAAAACCAGTCAGGTACCTGATACAACTAGTGATAAGGGAAGCCAATCCACTGCAACTATGAAGGATGACCAGTCACTTCTCATCTTAAGTAGCAAGCAGATCATTTTTACATTTTTTCCTAAGAAGCCTAAAGATACACCACCAGTCAACCAGCCAAGCACAGGAGGACCAAAATTGAGTATTTTTGAGAAATATGATCTGATCAAAAAGAAAAATTAGACACAAACCAGCAGTACATATGCTCAATTTTGGAAACAAACATCAACATCTCAACATATATTGTTGTCTGCATTTGATACAGAGAAGGGTAGAATGCACATGGAATTTCTGCAAGCATAGGTGCCAGATCCGAAAGTGATTACTGATTACAAAAGGGCAACGTTCGAGTTTCATACAAGGGATGTGCATCCTGCTGATCAAATGGATCTGCACAGGAAAACTGGGGAAATGATTTTCTCCACATTGGAAAATGCTTCTACTGTGGCCACCAAATTACAGGCATCTCTGAGTAATGTTCAGACACAGCTGAAATTAGAGAAGATATCATACTTTGCAAAGGATACCAGAATTAAGACGTTGGAAGAACTAGTCCTCAAGATCGGGTATGATCCCTCGAATGTGAAAGCAGTCGAGGATATGCTTAAAAAGAAAAATGTCGATATAGCATCCTTGAGGAAACAATTGAAACTGCCACTAACCGAAGACTTAGAGGTAAAGGAGATAGCTGAGACATAAGGGGAAAAGGATGAGATGATCAAGCTGATCATGGAGCATAATGCACAATTGAAGGAGATGGAAGCATATTTGGAAAAACTATTGAAAGAGAAGGAACAATCAAATCCCATGGAGGTCATTCCATTGAGCGCAGTTCCACTCACAGGAGTAAGCACAACATTTGCAGCAGAAATTCCCTCAGCAACTCCACTGACAGCTCTGGAGAAGACAGTAGAAATGACAAAATCCATGGAGGAGATGAATTTGTAGGAGACAAAGATTAGCAGACTTAAAAAGGAGGTTGAGAACCTTCAAGAAATCAAGTCTTCTTACCAAGCCAGCTACTCTAAAGAGAAACAAACATCAAACAAGCTCAAACAGGAATTGCAACAGCTTCAAAAGAAAATAGTGGTAGTCAAAACACTTGCTGAGGTTAAGGAAAATGTCTGGATGGATATCACCAAATCCATAAATGAAATATGGCCTATGGTGCAAATCATGTTCGAGCAGAATGAACTGGTGCAAAGAAGCAAGTAGGCGATTGAAAAGATAAGAGGAGAATTGGGAGAAATGCCCACATAAGCCACTGAGATTATTAAATTCTTGAATTCAAAAACCAGAGAAGAGTTAGAGGAGTTGAAAATTGAATATATGACAGAAACCATCCTTGAGGTCAAGAGGGTCCTGACCAAAAGAGGACTGATGTTGCAACTGGAGGAAAATGTCCAGGCTATGGACATAGGAGTATAAAGATTTTTCAGTAAAATTGAAGCTCTGCAAAAGAAAGGCCTCCCTGGCTTAAGGGTCATAAATGACAAGTTAATGACACTTTCTGATTATAAAAATAAACTAGATACTGTGGCTAAATATAGTTCTAAATTCTCGGGAATACAGAGCAGTAGCACAGGCAGAGTGTTCTTAGAGGCTTTCCAGTCAGATATCAGCATACAACATGAGATCTCGTACATTTTCATCGACAAACTAAATTTTTCCAAGTATACGGAGATGGATGAATCATACCAAAGATTTCTCAAAGTCAACGTTCCCAGTAACCTTCTATAACACACCCACCACGGGGCTAGAAAATTTTCGGTTTTCTTTCCTTATTCTCGAGGGACAACACTCCCCGAGATTCTAAGGAGCCTATCACAGACCCTCCTTTCCCTTTAAAGTCCCTCATCTGACCATGGCTATGCCCACAATCCTTTTCGAGAAGGCACTTCCGCTATCACAATATGGGGAGTCGTGAGGCAAACGATCCCTTGCTCTCTTGACTTTCGAAGGGCCGAAACCCAAAATGGACCTAACCGCTTATCAAGATTAACAACAACCCGGAAATAAATTTGGTACTCTACCCTTTGGGGTTTCATCCATCGGGATTTTAGAATGTTCGACGATAGGAGGTCTCGCACCTGGGTTTCTCGGGAGCCGAAACTCCAAAACCTGCACACACATATATATAGATTAGCCTATTTCAGGAATTCGCAAACCAAGTTTTTGGGACTGGCGAGCACAAGAGAACTTGCTGATAGGTATCTCGAGTCCCGAAACACCGAAACACCATATCTCGTTCACATTATTGTTATTTCGAGGTTTCTCAATTCGGGTTTTTGGGACTAGGGAGCACAAGAGAACTTGTCGGTAGGTATCCCGGGTGCCGAAAACATCGAAAACACCATATTTGTCCGTGCTAAGCCATTTTTGCATTTCTCCTTTCGGGATTTCGTGTTATGTGAGAACAGGGGGTCTCGCTCCAAGGTTTCTTGAAAGTAAAAACTCCAGAACACCAAACTCTAAACGTGCTCCACTATTTCAGGGTTTCCTCCATCGAGATTTCGCGAGTTAGGATTTCGCGAGTAGGGATTTCGAGTCTGGCGAATACATGGAGCCCGCACTTAGCTACCCCGGGTGCTGAAATACCGAAATATAATAACATCTCCACACTCTATCTTTTGGGATTTCGAAATTCAGGATTTTGCGACTTGCGAGTACAAGGGGACTCGCCCTTGGATATTCCAGATGTCGAAATACCAAAATATCAAGATTTAGCTACACGCTAGCATTTTGGGATTTCACATGTCGGGATTTCGGGACTTGCGAGTACAAGAGAATTCGCCCTTGGGTATTCCAAATACTGAAATGCCGAAATATCATAACTTATCTGCACGCTATCATTTCAGGATTTCGCAAGTCGGGGTTTCGGGACTTGTGAGTACAAGGGAACTCGCCCTTAGGTTTCCTAGATACCGAAACTCTGAAATACCAACTCTTAAACCTTCTCATATTATTTCAGGGTTTCTTCCATCGGGATTTCGCAAGTTGAGGTTTCAGGATTTGCGAGTACAAGGAAACTCACACTTAGGTACCTCGGGTGCCGAAAACACCAAAAAGTCCTAACCCAGCCACATGTTGTCATTTTGGGATTTCGCGATTCGGGGTTTCGGGACTTGTGAGTTCAGGGGAACTCACTCTTAGGTAACTTGGGTGCTGAAACACTGAAATGTCCTAACCCATCCACAAGCGGTCATTTCATAATTTCATGATTCAGGGTTTCAGAACTTGCGAGTGCAAGGGAACTCACACTTAGGTACCCCGGGTGCCGAAATACAGAAATGTCGAAGTCTAAGAGGACGATTCTCTCTTGTGCAGGGTTTTAAGACTTACGCCATAAAATCCTCCAGCAGATCCTTGGATAAACTTTTAAAACGGGTGTCCCTGTGGGGAGATCTATTCAGGGCATTACTTGAGACAAATAAGGGAATAAATT
>JZKD02S2163395.1:265625-308347 GCA_000966675.3 Picea glauca
TATAAGCCATAGGTGGTATTTCCAATATAAGCATACAACCACCATTTCTGTTCAAAACACCATATAGACAGTCTTATACTGAAACCATTCATAATTGCACAAACCATGAACATACATGTCAGAATATTAATTTCAAGATACGAGATATAACACTTCTCAGAAAAACACTAGGTTTGATGCAACTACTGAGAGGGGTGCTCGTTTCCACCCAACCGTAGGCTCAACGATTCCGAATGGATCTACCACTAGCCACCTCCGAGCTTAGACCACGATGCTGTGAGACCAAGTCTCTATTCGTCAAAAGTCGAGAATGAAGGTTACTCTCCTTCTTCTCTACTTATCAATCACTCTCTATATTTTTCCAGAGTCCTTCCGATTTCTCCCCTCTTGCGATCTCTGTCGCGACTGGCTCCCCTTCCACACCTCTTTCCTGCCTTTTCTTTTCCGGTGAGGTTGCGTGTCGCACGAACTTCCCCACGGTGGTCAGGTCTGAGGCTTCCACGGATGGGCAGTTCACCCCCATCCCTCCTTAACTCACGAGGAGCCTCTTCACCTACCAATATGGTGAGTAATTCATTTCGGGGCCAACGAGCCACTCTTGATCTTCAGACTAGTGAAGACCAAATACGGTATTGGTTTCAGTGGAAGTTAACGCCACCATTCCAGGTGCCTTCCACCACCTTTCATCAACCATCGTGGTCTCTTTTCAGCACATCCCGCTCCCAGCAGTCCTGCAACATACATTCATAAAATTATTTACATTTTTCGACCTTTTATACTAAGGTCCATTCAAAATCACACATTCACATCTTTGAGTTTTCCATAGTTCTTGGCCAGGATAGTTATTTTTACAGACTGGGGGAAATAGGGTGTTACACCTTCGGTGGGAAGAATTATGCAATCTGATCGAGTAGGAGCTGAGGTGTCCAAGCCTAGTCATCTATCCAGTCAGATGAAGTCATGCAGAGACATCACCAATGGCTCACCCCAGAAATCAGCATGAAGTTTCAACACATCATCAAACAGTTCCTGAATTTTTGTATCTTGTTGAGTTAGTTAGCTAAATTTAGATTTCCACGTCCTGATATTTAATGATAGGATCATATGTAATTTTTATTATAAATACTTCAAACTTTGAAGTACCGAGGGTTGATATTTACGCCCTGTAAGCTAGAAAGACTGTAATTTGTGTCAAGAGATCTTCCAGTAATACAAAGGGACGTTTCACAGGATTCTCGCGTGTTGTTCATTGGTGATGTTCTTCTTTTCTATGTTAAATGTTTTTCTCTCTCAGTTGTCATATTGTTTTCTAATCTAATCTTTTAAAGTAGCACATGTTGCAGGATTTATCTGTGTATACCCTGTTTCTGGCTTTGAAAGATCTTAATGTTTATCTTTCTGATATTACAGTGAAGAAATTCTTAAATGCTTCTTTACTTTAATCGATATTCTCATCTTTTCTGCAATTCATCATTTTACTACTAAAGAATCCAATGAATGCATTATCTTGCCCTGTGAAAAGAATCTTTTTATTTTTGTTTAGATTTCCATCTTTATAACACAGACCCCATAGCCCAATGGAAGCGTAAACTCTCTTGAGCCAACTTAACAAAAACAACAACAAAACTTTTCAATCTTATTTTATTTAACTAGCCTAATATCTTATAGTTAAAACATCACTAAATCATACTGAGAGATCCCTCTTTGAAGTTGGTAGGGCTAGATTCCAGTTTCGAAGTGTTGGATAAAGTTACCTCTTGTAAATTTCTTCTACTCTGACAACCTCTGGGAATTTACAGAGCGTTAACACCTCCTACCTTTGATGGTGAGCACAAGAAGTATGAATATGCAGAGACTTGGTTGCTGGGTATGAGAAAGTACTTCCAACTGCATAACTGTTCTGTGAAGGCAGAATGGATAATTGTTATTTATAAGTTAAAAGGAAAAGCATCAATGTGGTGGAATCAATATGTGAGAGTGCAACACATTGATGAGAAGAAAGTGACTTAGAGGGAGTTTAAGAGGTATTTCCAAAAGAAATACTTAACCAAGAGGTACTATGACAGAAAAATGGAGTTCTTCGAACTCAAGCTTGGGAGTATGACAATAGACGAGTACAAAAGGAGATTTTTAAAGATGCTAAAATATGTTCCTTTCATCAAGGATGAACAATTGAAGATTCAGAGGTATTTGAGTGGATTTCCATCATTTATTAGTGACTAGATATAGTATGATGACCCCAAGACATTGGAAGAAACCATAAGGTGTGCTAAGTGTCTTCATGATCGACAAAGGGAATATTGAATTTCCAAAAGGCTTGGGAAGACAAGATGAAAAGTTGGGTAGGAAGAAGGAAGTTAAGCCATCATTTTTTTGAAATATTGCACACGGAAATTCAAACCTTTAGGAGCCCTGAATGTCAGAAAAAGAGGGAAAAAATTCATGACAACAACCTATGCAATGTTTGGGTTGTGGAGGAAATCATATGTGCAGAGATTGCCCTCAAAGAGGTGATAAACCAAGGAGTTTGCATAATATACAACAAGCTACAACAATTGAATACATGGGTATAAATGTTTCAAGGATTTACGCAGTGTTGGATAACAAGTAGGCTGAGTTTTAGTTGCACATGATCTAAGTGGAAGGTAAGATTAATGACCAACCCATTTCTATTTTAATAGATTCAAGAGCTAGTCATAGTTATCTAGATCCTAAGATGATGGAAACATTCCATTTACCGAGAAGCAATCTAGGAAAATCTTAGTTGGTGAAGTTAGCTACAAGAGAAAAAATGAATATTAGTGAGGTTGTTAAGGCACGTCCAATGGATATGAATGGACTGCACACAAATGGTGATTTAAATATCATACATTTGGTTTCGTACGATTTCCTCATTGGTATGGATTGGTTGGAGGAGCACCATGTTTTCCTGGATTGTTATAATAAAGAATTTACTTGTCTAGATGAGCATGGATATTTGATTTATGTTTAAGGAGTTTCAAAAATTGTGACTATCAGACAATTTTTAACATTGCAATTGAAGAAACACTACGGGAAAGGATTTCAAGTATTCACAATGCACATGGAAGAGACATCTAAGTATAAAGTGTCAAGTGTGGAAGATTGTGCAGTGCTGAAAGAGTTTGAGGAAGTCTTTAAAGAGATATCATGATTGCTTCCAAAAAGAGATATTAACTTCAATATTAATTTGATGCCAGGAGAAACACCTGTATCCATGACTCCTTATAGGATAAGCATGCTAGAGTTGAAGGAGTTGTAGATACAAATCGAAGAACTTATGAAAAAAGGGTATATATTCCCAAGTGTGTCACCTTGGGGTGAGTCAATTTTATTCATGAAGAAGAAGGATGGTAAACTGAGACCTTGTATCAACTTTAGGAAATGGAACAAGGTATCAATGAAGAACAAGTATCCTTTTCCAAGGATAGATGACATGTTTGATCAACTGAGAGGCGTGCAGATATTTTCCAAGATAGATCTCAGATATGGATATCACCAAGTGAGAATAAAAGAGAAATACACAATAAGACGACCTTCAGAATAAGGTATGGTCACTATGAGTTCACAGTGGTGCCATTTGGATTTTAAAATGCACTAGTTGTATTCATGTGTTTGATGAATGGAGTTTTCATAGATCATTTAGATAATTTTGACATTATGTTTTTGGATGAAATTCTCATTTACTCAAAGTTTGAGGAAGAGCATGAGAAAAATTTGAGAACGGTGTTGTAGGTGTTGAGGGAGAACCAACTTTATGCAAAGTTGAGCAAGTGTTCATTTTATCAGTGACAGGTTCACTACTTGGGTCATATTATTTCATAAGAAGGAATAATTGTGGACCCAATGAAGATAAAATCCATTGAGTAATGGATGACACCAAGAATATCATAGAAGTAAGATCCTTTATGGGATTGACAAGGTACTACAAAAGGTTTATTGAAGGATTTTCATAGATTGTGCATTTGATTACATCTTTGCAAAAGAAAGGTGTGCAGTTTTAGTGGACTCTAGACTGTGCAAGGAGTTTTCAACACTTGAAGAGTTTGTTGAAAAGTGTGAAGATTTTGAGAATTTTTTATCCTGATGTAGACTTCGTGGCGTGCACGGATGCATGCAAGAAAGGACTAGGTGGAGTCCTGAGTCAGAATGGACATATGGTATGCTACGAGTCTAAGAGGTTGAAAGAGTATGAAAGACTCTATGCTACACATGATTTGGAATTGGAAGCCATAGTGCATGATTTGAAGATGTGGTAGAATTATCTCATGGGTAATATATTCGAGATGAGAATAAACCATTGTGGTATGAGGTATTTTTTTGGACAACCAAGTTTGAATTCCATAAAAAGTAGGTGGTTAGAGTTCCTCAGTGAATATGACTTTGACATAAAGCATATCAGGGGAAAAGAGAACAAGGTAGTTGATGCACTCAACAGGAGGATGCATGAAATGCATGCTACAACCATTAGCATGTACAAAAAAAAGTTGTGCGACGGAATTTTGGAAGTTTCCAAATCCGATATGTGCTATATGGATATAAGTGCGACCTTACAACTAGGTATGTCATAGCATAAGTTGGAAGGCTATGAGCTAAGAGAGGATGAGATCCTCATGTATAGACGCAAAGTCTAAGTACCAAATGATTGGGAGTTTAAAGGCCTGGTATTGTCAAAGATGCATAAGTTTCCTTATGTTGGACATCTAGGTTACCAAAAGACCATTGTCATAGTCAAGAAGCAATACTTTTTGACCAGGTATGAAAAAGGAAGTTGAAAATTTTATTGCAATATGTATCGAATTTCAGAAGGACAAGTCTAAGCACAAACATCCAACGGGTTTGTTGCAGCCCTTGCCCATTCTTGAGTGGAAGTGGGAAGTGGTGACCATGGAATTTATAACTAAGTTTCCTAGGAATTTTAAGCACCATGATTCTATTATGGTGGTGGTGGACAAGCTTACCAAAGTTTCCCATTTTTTTCCAATGAAGTCAAATTACAAGGAAGCTGGCATTGTTGATATTTACATGCACGAAGTTTCCAAGATGCATGGTGTACCTAAGACAATTGTGTCTGACAAAGATCCCAAGTTTTCTTCAAACTTTTAGAAAGGGTTATTTGAAGGATTTGGAACAAGTTTGAATTTCATCACAACATATCACCCTGAGACAAATGGTCAGGCAAAGAGGGTAAACTGGGTGATTGAAGGCATGCTGAGAATGTATGTGATGGATAATCCATCAATGTGGGAAGACTACTTTCATTTGGTAGAGTTTTCTTACAATAATGGGTATCAAGCATTTTAAAGATGAGCCCATTTGAATCACTTTATGGTAGAAAGTGCAACACACCTGTGAGTTGGGATAACCCAACAGACCAAGCAGTAGTTGGGAAAGATCTACTCCAGGAAATGGAGGAGAAGATTGTAAAGATAAGGAATAATTTAAAGGATGCCCAAAACAGGAAAAAAATATGCACACATAGAGGCAGAACCCATAGAGAATTTGGAGTGGGTGATCATGCATTTATGAAAGTAAAGGCCATGCCCAATTCCCTTAAGTTGGGAAAGTGTTCTAAGTTAGCAGCATGTTATTGTGGGCCATTTGAAATCCTTGAAAGGATCGATCCTGTTTCTTATATGCTTGCATTTCATGCGCCCTTATTCATTCATAATTTTTTCCATGTGTCATTTCTTAATAAGTATGTACTTGATGCTAATCATGTCATTGACTGGAATGTGATTTAGGTGGAGCCAGAAGGCCGATTTAAAGTGCGATCGGTTTTCATATTGGATCAAAAAGTCAAGGAGATCTAGAATTAAACCATGGAGATGGTAAAGGTCTAATGGACTTGGTACAATATTGAGGATGCAACTCGAAAGCACGAGGATGCTATGCGAGCATAGTGTCCTCATATTTTTGAATATTGTTGAAATTTTGTATGTATATGTGTATATGATGCACTAAGGAAAATGCATAAATAAGGGGGAGAGGGTTGTAGTGTCCTTGATCCAAAACCCTTTGTAATTGTACATATAGACTGGTGAGATAAGGACATCTGGTTTTGGTGTTGCACGCATCAGAGTAGTGCACAGAGAAGTGTTAACAAAGACAGGGTGCACACATTCACACTTGGGTTAGTGCATGGTAATGAACTGGAAAGTGTGCAACACTGAGTTATATATATATATATATATATATATATATATATATATATATATATATATATGAAGGTTTGTGTTTTGAAGCCGAAGAGCCTCTGCGATTATGAGGTCGTTCAACCTGGACGTTGATAGGCCAGTGTGCCTATCCATGTAAATTTAATCATGTATATTAATATTATATTGCATCATTGCGCACTTACTGACTCATACGAAAAGAGATGGGGGGATGAGTCCACAGGAAAAGGGAAAAAAGGGGGGTGAGTTGTAAGTCATGGAGAATATTTTAATAATATTTCCAAAAAAGTGTAATGTGAGATATATTGTTTTTATCCTAAGTTCCCAAGGGTAGGGAATGGGTCACCGGGTGGCTTAAATATACTTTTGAAGGTGACAAGTGTCAAGTGGAAGGAATGCAATATATATTGCTGACCTTAGTGTATTTTGGGCACTATCACGATTATTATTCTGCATGGGATTATCAACTATGGGAAGGGAATTGATGTTTCAGGCTCTCGTGAGCAGAAGGGGGTCAAAATGTATGGAAATATGATTATTACCTTATTTGGAGCAATAATCTTGTAAGGACTTGTTGGGATGTATCCAAAGATTCATTGTTGAAGAGTTGGGTGAGATACCATGAGAAATCTCTTTGGGTGAGAGACTGGTTTTTGTGGAGTGGTTGTCAGACTCATGGGAATACACTCCAGGCAAGGGATTTGCTGAGAGTTGCTACCTGGTGCACTGAGCATTAGTTGCAGGGATCAGAGACTTCCCATCCATCCTGTTGTTAGTAACCCTGGGAAGGGAAGTGGGGTAGTTGAAGGACTGTTGAGCAGAGAAGGGGAACACTTCCTTGGGTGTGACATGTGTGTGGGGAGTGAGGGATCATGGGCTAGTTGCAACAGTGGGAACTTAGGACTATGAAATTTTGTGGAGTTTCAAACCATATTTTGTCTCTAGGAACCCCTTATCCTTGGTGGAGTTGAGACCTAGCTCGGGGGTGACATGTTGTTGAAATATTATGAGTAACAACATCTATGGCTAGGAGGAACATCTAAGTCAAGGTCACAGTTGGTGACTCTCATAAAATATAAGTGTTCTTTATATGCTTTTCTTTTTTACTGCGTGCATTTTTGTCTATGTTTGACATGTGTTAAATTATTGTATGTTGTAAGGTAGCTAGAGAGGTAGTTGGGGGGCCCAGAGGGCCCATAGTGATAATAGTGGAGGTCATTCAATGTAAGGTGGACTAGGTCCACTATGTTATTAAATAAGACCCACTATGGTAGTTAGATATAATAAATGGGTAATTAGATATAATTAATGTAAGAAGGCTTCTTAGAAGGTTCTACTTCTAGAAGATTCCTCCTCTAGAATGTTCTTAGGAGATGATAGCACTATATAAAGGGGTTCAAGCAGTGTAATGAGACATGAAGAGAAATATTGTATTTGGAGCTGAAGCTCATTAGGAGGAAGCCCCCTCGAAGAGGCAAGTGAACAAGAGAGGATCCCTTCCATAATATAATCCATTGTATGGTGTTGCCCTACCTCAAGGGTTTGGTAATAATAAAGTGTGGTTTCTTCTATCTTGCTTGTGGATCTATTGTGTATTCAGCATTTGTGGTGATTATATTTGTAGATCTATATTGGTACTTAACATATGTGTTGCATATAATTATTTGTTGTTATTTTTTTAATTGTTGCATGCTCATGTAAGTATGGTGTTCTAGCCTCTAATTGTAGTTGTGCATGAGTATGTTAGTTGATGCTAACCTTTCCTGTTAAGTTTGACCTTGTGATTTTGGTTATGAGTCATCAAGAAGAGGATTGAGTGGTCGGGTGTGCAATATTTTAGCTTGTGTGATTCAAAATGATGGAACTTGTGTGTGAGGATAAGGAATTAGACCCTGTTCAAAGTAATATCAAAAGTGATGCATGACACCTAGGTGGTTTTGCGCACAATTGTACTATGTGGTCAATATGCTGGTGCATGCAATTGTTTGATTTGATTCCGATACTTAAGGTTGTATGGAAATGAGATTGTTTCTTCCATTGTAACAAGTTTTCTAGCGTGACTCAAGCTTGGGTTGAGAACGTTACTTCTAGTTAACTACATAGAATTATGTTAGAGTAGAAACTACGTAGTGAAACTTCAGTATAACATTGCTCAGTAGTATGTTGGGAAAGTTACAATTGGGTTGACTTAGTGCTCCTGAAGTTGGGGTTGTGTGACGTGGCCAACCTGTGGGAGACTGGGTACGTTACAAAGTGGTATCAAAGAGTGTGTAATGTGGTAATGGGACTTAGTGGGAGACTCAGTACATTACAAATTGGTATTAGATCACATGTAAGGTGGTAACGAGACTCAGTGGGAGACTGGGTACATTACAAAATCTGATAAATAAAACTGAAATCTACACCATGAAGGTTAAATTCCTTTAGATTCCAAAATATTTAGTTACTGATTTTATGCTTATGCATGGAATAGATAAAATGTGGAAAATAGAAAACAATAAAGTACAATCACACACCATCCACAAGATAACACAAATATTTTCTTTGGTAAACCCTTACGGGAGAAAACCCATCTAGAAGGTGAGGTTGATCTACTCTCTTTTCTCTAGTATAGAAATAATACAAGTATGGAGTTACTTGAGACCTATGGCCTGTTAGGCTACCACAAAACATTAACCCCTCTATTATGCTCTCTAATTTCCCACTCCCAATTGTTCTTCTCTGCCATGGAACAAAATACAATAACATAGAATGGAACCCCTTGTCCTCCTAGTGGCCCGGTATTTAACATATCACAATAGCCATCTAGGGGTAGGTGTTTTACTTCCTCAACCCTCAATTGTATATGGTTTTGAAACTTCTAGAATATTCTTGAAATTCCTCACATGGTTAGCCCCATATGCATGAGTAATGAGGGTTGTTGTGGCATCTTCTCGTACCATGGTGGTCAACACTATAGGTGAACTTGCGAGAGACATACATTTTTCATACATACTCCGATTGACGCATAGTCTGCACTATTGGAAAGGTCTCAAAGTCTAGAACATTGTCAAGGGGTGGTAAAATTTCTAGACACTAGAAACAAAAAAATGTCGTTTAATGCCTCAAAATGACTCTGGAAGGTTCCATACCCCAATTTTCCAAACTGGGACCTACCACTAAAATGACCTTGCATGTTGATTCCTCTAATTTTTTCCATTCTGAAAGCATTACGATAGATGAAAAATAATATAATGATGCAATTTGGACCATCTAAAGTTCCTTCATGTTTGGAATGTCCTAGATATAATGCCTAATCCCATGTATCATATCAATCACAACATGTAACATAAAAATTAAGATTTTATCTTTTGGCAATGTTTATCGACACCATCAAGCAGTCAAAACATTTTATAGGAAGTATTTATAAATTTACTTGTGACTTGTACATATAAATAGAAATTAAAAAACATATACATATGTCCATCTAGGATACATGCTCCACTATATTGAAATCTAGATAAATCTTATTGATGTTTGGGATCTAGAGAAGCCTCATTGGCTTGGCCAAATGTATTTTCACCACTGTATGTGAAATAAAGAAATCCAAGTAGTTATGATTTTATCATTTGCAAATGTTTATCTACACCATCAAGTTGTCAAAACATTTTATAGGAAGTAGCTAGAAATTTACTTGTGGCCAATACATATAAATAGAAATTCAAAAACATATACATATGTCCATGTAGGCTACATTAATCATTATATTGAAATATGGATAAATCCTATTGTTGTTTAGGCTCCAAAGAAGCCTCGTTGGCTTGGCCAAATGTATTTTCACCATTGTATGCGAAATAATGAAATCCATCTCCATCCTTATGCTCCTCATACATAGATGACATTAGAGCCATAGTATGGAAATAAGAACATCATAACCATGAGAAAATAACAAGCTCAATCAAAGATAAGACTCAGATACCAAACTTCCTATATGCACTACCTCTATATATGGAAAGAGAATCCAAAATAATCTAGAGTCAAATGAAAATGTCTTTTATATGTAAAATGGAGAGTAGAACAAGACATTTTATATTCAAATTGAGTGTTACATTAAATCAAATTGATTGAACTTTTTTTTTCCATAAATTTTTTTTCTCGAGTTTATATATGGTATAAAATCATTTACAGGGGGAAACTGCAGTGAGTATTGGTTTGAGGTCGGTGCAAAAAACAGTGAGTCGACCCATACAAAGCACAAAAACAACCCAACTTCAAGACACGACCCTCAAAATCAGTGAAAAACTGTGAGATAATATCACCTAAAAAATGCTTACAAGAAGCATTCAAAGGATTGCCAACTATTAGAGAAAAGAGGGACAACAATCATTGGTCAGTAGATGCTAAAGTAGGAAGTAGGACTCTCGATCCCTCTATCGCAATGGAAGATTGAGAGTCTCCCTGCCACCTCGATTAACGCTCTCTTTGAGAGAGCGTCTGCTTCACAATTGTATGATCCGGGAATGTGCTGGAAGTTTATGCTTGTGAAACTTTTGGAAAGATCCAATGTTTTTTGTTTCCAGCACTCGACATGGACTGAATGAAGCTTGGATTTTTCAGTAATCCAGTCGATGATGACTCTTGAGTCGTCGCGGACCAGCAAATGATTGATGGACCAAGAGGAAGCTAGCGAGAGGGAAGCCCAAAGCCCCATGAGCTCCGCTTTAGTATTCGTTCTCGGGCCATAGTTGAGAAACCATTTTGTGATTCTCGACGGGTGAGTTTTGAAAAAGCCTCCAGCCCCACAGTATAAACCATGTGACTGGGCAGCTCCGTCAAAGCATGCAAGGGTGTACCCTTTAGGAAAACTAAGTTCAATAGCGTTGTAAAGTAAATGTTTGACTGTTGACGGTTGCCAGTTGAAAGTGGCCAGGACTCTGTAAATGACAGCCTGCAAGGAAGGAGATTGATCCTCAAACAGTGCTCTGTTCCTTTCGATCCAGAGTTTCCAATTGACGTGGGAAGCCAAACATATCAGTGAGGAGCTATTTAAGTGCCACGAATTGAAGCAATCAACAACTATGTCTCCGCTCCAGAAAAAGGAAGATTTAAGTGATTTAGCAGTTTGTTCCAAACTTCCATCGAAAACTCACAGTGGATCAATAGATGGTGTATGTATTCCGGTGCGTGGAGACAGAGAGGGCAGATTCTGGGCCCCTCCCAGCCTCTCTGGCAGAGCAATTCCCATGTTAATATCTTTTCTTTGCCGGAGAGCCAAACAAACAATTTGTATTTTAGGGGGACATTCCAATTCCAAAGCTGCAAAAACCAAGAGAAAAAGGATCCGAGGTTTAGCTATTTTAGGAGGGCATCGTAGATATTATTTATAGATAAGATGCTCGAAGCATCCCCTCCTGCCCACAATAGAGAGTCCGGCTCATCTGCAAGGGATATGCCAGCTCTTTTAAGTGCGGAAGTGAACCAGTTCCAATAAATTTCCCACCGTCCACAAAGAGACAACTCGCTACACCCCATCCAGTTATACGGAAGAGAGGGGGTGGCAGTCGGAATTCTAACCTATGCAAGGTTCAGTAAATTTAAAGAGTAGAGCTTCGAACACAAAGCTAGAGAGAGAAGCGAGTTGTCCTCCAGGCCAATTATCTTATCCCTTTCGATTTTAATCTCTGTGCCAGTGCCCGGCTTCCATTAGAGCCAGTGGAGAATTATAGGAGAGGAAGCGACCAGTCCCTTCCAGAACGTGGATGCCCTCTTTAGCTGAAAGGATGGCTTACGGAGCCAGTCACAGAGTTTCAGGGAGCCCAGGTATTTTTCCAATAAGATCTCGTGCCAAATGCTGTTGTGAGTAACAAATCTCCAAAAAGAACTAGCCAGGAGGGTTGTGTTGAAGGTGGATAGGTTTTTAAGACCCCATCCTCCTTCCTTTCTAGGTTTTATCAAGGTCTCCCAACGGCAGAGGTGAAAACTGTGTTTACTTCCATGGCCATTCCACAGAAAGTTGGAAGAGAGTCTCCGAAGAGTATTGATGATCTTTTTCCGGATCCTCTCCAAGGTCATCCAGAAGACCACAAGGCTTTCCAACACTGATTTAACCAGGGTAAGACGACTGCCAAGTGAAATCCATTTGTTACACCAGAATCCTATTTTTCTTTCAAAAAGTTTAACAAGCCAAAGCCAATCTTCAGGAGAGGAGGCTCCCAGCTTGAGCTGGAACCCAAGGTACCTGAAACCTTCACTCAGGTCGATAAAAGTGAAAGGCAAGGAATCTTTGAAACTAAGAAGTTCAGGCTCCGTTAGTCCCCAGAAGTGAACTGAGGACTTAGAGTGATTGATGGAATGTCCCGAGACAGAGCATAAGCGAAATAACACATCCTGGATTACTGTCCACTCCGCTAGATCATCTTTCGTCATGAGGAGAACATCATCGACGAACATAAGGTGAACGATCTTTATGAACTTTGAAACTTTAATGCCGGAGATTTGGTGTTCATTGAAGCTTTTGGTGAGAAGGAGGCTGAGGCCTTCCATGATCAAAATAAAGAGATAGGGGGAGAGTGGGCATCCCTGACGGAGGCCCCTCTCACTTTTAAAAAAACTTGTAGCCTCTCCATTGATTATAACTGCGAAATTGGCACTAGTGGCACACGCTACAATCCAATTTGTAAGCTTGTCTCCAAAACCAACAACATGTAGCACAAGCCTCAGAAACTCCCAATCAATGTTGTCGAAAGCTTTTTTGAGGTCAAGCTTCATGACTAGCGCTTTTAAATTTTTCTGTTTGATACTATGGATGCACTCATGGGCTGCTCCGATAGCATCCTGGATTCTTCTTCCCTTTAATAATCCGAGTTGTTCCGCCGATAGACTCCTTCCAAGGAAGGGCTTGATCCGGTTAGAGATGAATTTTGAGATTAGATTATAGATGAGGTTGCAGAGGGAGATCGGTCGGAAGTCATTGAAGGAGAGAGAGTTGTTTTCTTTCGGAATCAGGACCAGGAAAGTAGCATTTAGGCTTCCATAAATCTTTCCTTTAATACGAGAGGCTTCCACCATCTGGAATAGATCCACGCCTACAATATCAAAAAAGAAAATGAAAAATTCTGTTGTCCAGCCATCCGGCCCAGGACTTCTCTCTTTTTTAAAATGAATCAGAATGTCTTTGAGCTCTGAAAGTGTAACGGGTTTAAAAAGCTCAGTAGCAGCTTCTGTAGAAATAATAAGTGGGAATAGACTAGCTGTCGAGGCCTTCTCAAGGAGATTTAGGCTGCTGGTGGCTTTGTATTGCTGCTTAAAATGAGCAGCTGCCTCGAACTTTAACGCTTCCTTCCCTCAAATGGTCCCATCCCTGTTGCTATCTATAGACCAAATGGTCTTTTTACTCATGTTAAAACTTGCCACTTTGTGAAAGAACTTGGAATTAGAGTCTCCTCTCTTTAGCCACGTTGCATGGTTGCGCAATCTCCAAGCATGTTCCTCCACACGCAGGATGGAGGCTCTGTTTGATTGTAGAGATTTTAGTCTAGCCGTCTCCTCCACAGACAAGGTGGAAATAGATGAAGTAATGATGAGTTTTGAAATCTCCTACTACAACATTTTTAATCGGGCCTTTTCCGATGATAAAAGGTCCTTATACCACGATTTTGTTTTTGATTTGAGGACCTTCAACTTCCAGGCAAGTCGCCGATGTGGGTTGTCTTCGGCAAGAAAACAATGGTCCATCCAGACCCTATGGACTAGGCTAGAGTAGTCCTCAGACAGAAGCCAATGGTGGTTAAACTTGAAAGGGGTCGATCGGTGAAGCGCAGGGAGCATCAGCTGAAGGAGGATCGGGGTGTGATTCGATACGAAGGGAAACTCCACCCATGAAGTTGGAAAAGTAGAAGAAGACATGAAGGCATCAGCTACAAGAAACTGATCCAGACGTCTGGCAATGGCCTCATGACCTGAGCGCCCGTTTCACCATGTTGGAACCAAATGGGGAGGCTGGACATCAATCATGTTGTTTGATGCGAAGAGCTCTCTGTAGGAGGCTTCGGTAGGTCCCGACAAGAAGGATCCTCCCCAGTGTTCTTCAGCCGACAAAATAATGTATAGATCTCCTCCAAGAATGAGGTTCTGTGTAGAGAGCAGACCGCTATCTACCAGGTGTTTCCAAAAATGTGGTCTATTCGAGCAAGGGCCATAGACATTTAGAAACGCCACCTCCTGACATGTAGCTAAGTAGTGGCCTGTCAACAGAATGCCTCCCCTCGACAGGAAAGGCCTCAACTCAAAGAGATCAGGATCCCAGGCCACCAGAAAACCACCGGAGTTTCCTAAAGAGCTTGCAGCCGCAGTGACCCAAGAAGAACGAAATTGATGCACGAAATCCTTGGAAATTTTATCGGATGTGAGGGTCTCTTGGAGAAAGATGAGATCCAGTTTTGATTTCTCCATCAATCTTCGGAAGGAAGTAGACTTGAGGGGGCCTCCAATCCCTCTAATGTTTAAGGAGAGAACAATCATTACTTTGATCATGCCAAGGCCTTCATTGCTCTAAGGGCCTTTCCTTCCTGAGTGGGAGTGTCAGATGTTGAATTCTGAGAGCTCAAAAGCTCCTTTTTCTTCCTGGAACTTCGCGTCTGGAGAGGGGAGAGCTCAGCTGCAATGCCTCGCGACCAAGCATAGGATTTTGTGTCTATTTCGAGAGGAATTGAAGAAGAAGATCCCGGCTTTGTGGCTGGAGTAATAAGTTCTTTACCACGGTACACTGGTAATAACTGGGAGATGATGTTCAGAGGAAATCCAGAAGAGGCTGGGGAGTTCAACGCTGCCAGTAAGCTTACATCGTCCTCCTCAAGTTGACTATAGCCTGGAGGCATCGGTGGGGATACAACTTGTAGTGTGGGGGAGGACGGAGGTTGTGGCAGCTCATCCATGAAAGAGGGAAGAGGTTGTTTCATCTTGGCCAGGAGAGGAGGGGGAAGGTTGGTCGCAAAGAGGGGAGAAACTGGGATCTCAGTAGGGTTAGGCGAAGGAGGTAGGCAGTGAGCTTAGGGATTAGTAAGGGCTATAGGTAGGGGAGCATCGATAACAGGTAAGGGGTTAATTCCACTGTGGGAGGAAGAGAGCCAAGGGTATCCATTTATGGATACCTTCTCGGCTTCGGAAAGTGTTCTAAAGAGGGATGGACAGAGTTGGTTTAGTTTAAACAATTGATCTTCAACCTGCCCAGGTAAGGGTAGGGAGACTGGACTGTCTAGGTAAACCAGGGAAGGGTCGTCCTCCATATAGTCAGGGGGGTTTAGGAATAGATCACTGTCATCAGAGGAATCGATAGGTGACTTACCCGGGCAAGATCTGCGAAGATGGCCAATTTCTCGGCAAAGGTTGCAGCGGAAAGGGAGCCCGAGATAGTCCAGCTTCTGAATAAGTTTTGGCCCTCTCCAATCGATCTCCAATGTTTCCGGCAGGCCAGCAGTAATGTCTATCTCAACCAACACTCTTCCCATTTTTCTCAAAGGACCACTGAGCAACTGTGTTTCAAGAGCAATGAACGTTCCCAGGGATTTTCCAATAGCTATAAAAGCTCCTTCGTTCCAGAGATGTAGTGGAAGGCCCGGGAGAAGTACCCAGAGGTGTCTGAGTTGGAAGAAATCAGTGTCCGGATTGAAAGCTAGTCTCCAACACTTTAACATGAGGCTACTTCCTCCGTAGATCCACAAATAAGAAAGTAATAAAGTGGCGTCTTCTAGAGATTTACAAAGAAAGCAAAGCCAACCTTTTTTGAGGTATTGGACTTCCGGTGAGTAACCTAACAGAGGGAACCACTTACTCTTAATCTAGTCATCCAGTGGCTGAGGGCTCAATCGTTTGTAGGAGAAAAGTCCCACCAGTGCACAGGTAGACATCATACAGAGGTCTTCAAAACCCACACCGTCACCCAGGACCAAACGCTTTGATCTTCTAGTAGATTTCCACACTTTCTGGCCACAAGATACTCGACGTTGTGTGGTAGCAGCTTTCTGTGCATCTGGAAAAGTATGATGATCATCTCGTGCCTGAAGGGGAAAGGATTTTAGATCAGGGTGGGGCCTGTCAGGGGAAGGTGGATCGGGCTTCGATGCTATGGTTTCCGTCAGTGAGGGAGAGGATTTTCCGTCAGGGAACTCGGCGGGAACAGTGGGAAAATTTGAAATGGAAGGCTTGGAGGGAAAATCTGTCGCTTTGATTCGAGGGAATCCAGTTTGTCAAACAGACCCACCTGTTTCCAGATGAGTTCTTCGGAAGGATGCATCAGCGGATTTGTCAGCGAGTCCATTTAATAATGGCCGAGTAATGAGACAGTAGGTCCAGTAGGGGAAATCAAGGAAGAAAGGGTGGAAATGGGCTAGTGTGAAATCGAAAGCGAGAGATGGTAGGTCGCAGGAAAAGTAACAGGTCTGTGGGGAAGAACTAATTAGGGTAAGGAGAAGCTTGTTTGTCTTGTAACTGGGCAAGAAGGCCAATAAACAAAGAACAACTCAGAAGCCCCAGGGGCTCTTGGAGACAGTACAACCCAAACCAAAAAGACGGTGAAGAGGAGACAAAGTTCTAGATCCTAGTTTTTCAGGTAGTTGGACAAGAAGACGAGCAGACACAATGCAGAAACCCAAATTCTAGGCGCCGATACAGACCGGCTTCAAAGACGATGGGGAGGTGACTAAGTTTACGTTTTCTAAGTTATATATGACAAAACGTTTCCAGGTACTCTGTAGAACGCTTTGTAGTGGACGATCATGGTTCGTCTAGATCACTTCCATTCATTGTGAACATCAGCTTACTCCACAAGGTGTCCCCCATCAATTTGATTGAACTTACAAATTGATGGCAACACATTGTTCACAAATATAAATATTTCTTTCTCTACTCTCAACTTTATTCTCTTGTGAATCATATATACAAATTTCCCCACGGTAAGATATGTTAGCACCAAATATCTAAGAATCCAAAATTATATATCATTAAACATTACTTTAAATAAACTAAAATAGTAATGCCAGACCACATATTAAATCAATTTGAATGAACTTACCAGTTGTTCACCAATATAAATATTGTTTTCTTAGCACTCAACTTTATTCTCTTGCGAATCACGTATACAAATTGCCCCACGATAAGATATGCTAGCACCAAATATCTGAGAATCCAAAATCATGTCATTAAACATTACTTTAAAGAAACTAAAAAATAATGTCAAACCCAACACAAATATTAGGAAATGGTGTTTCATAAAATTTAGGCAAATTTAAAGAATACTTGAGTGTGAAAATGTTTGAGTGAAAAGATCGTTATAATGTTATAATTGCAAATGCATTCACCACACCACTCTGGATGGTTGATGTTTGGAATCTAAGAGGAGAAAATTTAAATTTTAAAATAATTATTTCATTAAATTAACTTTGTATCTCTTTGCAGAGAGAAGCAGAATAAAGCACTGAAGTACTCCCATTCCCTTTTCATTCTTGACACTGATTTAGCTGCTTGACGTAAACTGGAGTAGGCACTAGATTTCATGCTACGTCCCCTTTTGGATAGCTGACTATTTATTTTATTCCTCCTTGATAGTAGGAAAGCCTTTAAAGAGGAGTTTTTCCATTTAAATCTCTTGATAAACACTAGTGAGAGTGTAAGCAACAAAATTCATGGGATCAAATATATAATTTCAATATATTATTGGATATTTTGGGGTTTTATATGGACCATATAAATAAATAATAATGTGAAAGCGGGGTGAATGCATTATAGCATACAACCAATGGCGCAAGCATTATAGTATATATTTTGTATGTTATTCCTTAGTTGAAGATTTCAACTCTTTCTATATGGATCTTGTTGAGGAATTTCCCATGGAAAAGGATTTAGTGGCGATATCAAATATGTTAGGTAAATAATCTTGTGCATTCCACCAATATGTCTAAAGAGTGGGAAGAGCATACCTTAGAGCTAGGAACTCTTCTCAAATATGTCGGTAATAAATCTTGTGCACTCCACCAATATTACAAAATAGTGGTAAGAGCATACCCTAAAGTTATACACTCCTCTTTCTCCTATCTTAATGCACACTTTGGGGATTCTTTCATTGCCTGTTGATTCAAAACTTGAGATTGGTTCTTCTCTTGCAAAATGTTGTATGTAACTTGTTGTTACTTACTCTTAACTCATCACTATAGTTGACATGGCCCATTGGTTTGAATGAGTGCATTAGGGTGAACATAATCTTGAGTTTCCAACAAAATGGTTGTAATCTAGCATCAACATATCAATATCTAAGAATGGGGAATGTCTCAACTAAGGCTTAACTAAGGCATATTATCAAGACTTAAGATTATGGGTGAATGATAAACTATGATAGGTAAAAACCATAACTAGAATCATATTCAATTGATAAAACATCCAAAATGTCTATTAACTATGAGACCCACTTTTGTCTTGTGAGTTATACTACATCATAAACACAGCCATTCATAACAACATATAAAAAGATGATGAAACATAATAATGTAGAACTATAAAGAACACATCATTTCATCCAAACTGGATCCTGAAATGATCAAAAATCAAAGTTCTCAAATGCTCAAGAAAACAACATGATCACGAAGTTCTCTTCACAAGATTTATGGCGGCGCAAACGGATTGAAAAACGGACATCGTATGAGAAAGTTATGGTAGTTGGAAAATTTGGTCTTCTTGAGAAAAAGTCAAAGGGTCAAAGGGACACATGGCATACTCAACATGTGACACTTGGCAACTTCTGTGCTCGACAAATGGCAACTCTTGCAACTGACACATGGCATTTTAGATCTCGACATTTGGCAGTTTTTGATGTTGATAAGTGGCAAGGGGTGATTGGTCCACATGGTATGGTTTTGGCCAACCATGGGCTGACACGTGGCCCAACCACAAGGTGCCATGTGTCACCTTGATGGGCCCTAAAAGGGCCGAATGGAAAATTTACTATGACTCCATGGGATTCAAACCTATGACCTATCAACATAAAAAAGTCCTAGCACTAATGCACTAGCCACAAAGACAAGAACCAAACTTTATAAATACATTCACTTTTTAAAAATCTAACTTAAGCACCTTTTCATGGTTAAGGGAGGCGCTACGCCATATGACAGGGGTTGTGACCAGGGGTGCATCTGGGCATAGGGCCCTAAAGGGCCTAGATCTAGTCCATGTGAATCCCATATGACCAAAGAAAGGGGTGCACGCCCTATTCTTGGGGGCTTAACCAAATTTTTAGCCAAAAGTGGGTTTTGACCTTATTTTGGTGGATTTTTAGCTGATTTTTAGTGATTTTTGAGGATGTTAGGCCCTCTGAAGGGGATCTGAACCCAATTTGAGGCCATAAAGTTGGGGGGAAGTTGGATTTCGACCCTCAACTCATTTTATGTTTAAACACAATCATTTGGAGGCCAAAAGGAGGAGTTTTTATGTATGTTTGAAGATGGGAATGCTTGTAGAGTGATCTTTATGCCATTTCTTGTAATGTAAGAGGCCTTTTGAGCCTAATTGTGAGAGTATTGTTGGGAGTATTTTTTAATAAGTTCTTGAAGAGCATCTGCAACATCTTGGTAATCCTTTTTTTCAGCAGTTTGTAAATCTTTCATTGATGTAATTGAGCATTAGAAAGAGGAATAATGTGGTCATCCACTAGAAGCGGGACCTAGAGATGTAGCCAACACTTAGTGAACTCCGTTATCAAGTTCTTGGAATTATGGTTTGTTGTTTATTGTGTGAATTTGTTGTTATTTATGTGTTCGAATGGCTGCAAAATTATTTCATTTAATCTCCATTTACTCTTTAATTTATGAATGGTAAATAAACTCATGCAAAATGCCTAACCAAGTCATTAAAATATCATTTTTGGATCAAGTGGTATCAGAGTAGGTTGACAGTTGGTTGTTTGAGTTTGCATGATTACCAGGGAAAAAATAAGTCATGGTGAAGGAGAGCTTGTAGAATGATATCTTGAGATTGGATCAAGAAAGAGTACATCTCAAAGTGAGAATATGGCATCGGAAGAAGGACTTTCTCAAAATGAAAGAGAGTTTCAAAAAACTTTATTTTCCATGTCAGAGATGGTAAAAGTATTGTATGATGATTAATTGGAATGGAAGAGACCGATTCAAGGGGAATATTCAAAGAAATACAAAAGTGAAGAAGGAGAGGACCCTCCTTCATCTCCTCCTTCACCTCCTTCATCTCCATCTTCTTCTTCTTCTTCAAGTACAAGTTTGAATACTACTTCTACAAGAAAAAAATCCCATAAACATAAGCATGATATGCCATTACTTAAAATTGATGTAAAATTTGTTTTGCCTATGTATGATGGTGAAGTTAATGATGAGAAACTTGATAACTGGGTTTGATAGATGGAGGTATATTGTAATGTGTAGAAAATCAAACACGAGGCAACCAAAATCAGATTGGCATTGCTTCATCTTGAAGGCACAAATCTCATCTAGTGGAAAAGTAAGATGCAACATGGAACTTAGAAAGTTGGTAAGATTTTTCCATCATGGCCGCACGATTTTATTTCCACACTTAGAAAACATTTTTATCCATTGCGATATAAGGAAAAGGCTTTAATTGAATGGAAAAGTCTTAAGTTAAGAAAATGTCAATCAATGCAGGAATATACAGATGAATTTCGTAAGATGGCTTCGATGTTAGATGTTCCATTAACTACACAAGAAACTCTTATGAAGTATATAGGAGGTTTTCCTACTTATATTCATAATATTATGTTTATGTTTGGACCTAACAATCTTGATGAGGTTTATGTTCAAGCAACATATATTGAAACAAGAAAAACTGGAGTTGGTGTATCAGGGGAATCATCTTCAAAGAAAGAAGGCAAAGGCAAAGGGAATGGGAAGAAATAAAATTCATTGACAGTGAAGGAAGAGAAGATCTCTTGTAAGAATTGAAAGAAAGAAGGGCATGATGATGAGAATTGCTAGCAATTTCACTTAGAGAAGAAACCAAAGTGGTTCAAAGAGAGGAAAGGGAGGCAACAAGTTGCAACAGGAACACGACCAACATATTGTGATGTCCCGTTCCCTAGAGTAGGCCAACAAGGAGTGACTTAGTAGTCTATTTGTTCCCGTGGACTATATTTAGGCACAAATAGGGAACAAGAGGAGAAATAAGGGTGATTTGGTGACTAAACGATGAATTAAGCCAAAAAGAATAGGAAAAGTCACTTAATCCCAAGTCAACGGAGAAATAGAATGAAAATGTGTTAATGTGGGACTTAATTAATTAATTACTCACCTTAGGAGGAAAAGTTCCTAGCTTAAGTGATGTCAACAAAGAATTAGACCGGGAAGAGTACAAAGGGAGGAATTCGACCTAATTCCTCATTATGTTATGATTTCATGTTGAGATAGTTCTAGAGGAGGAAATCGACCCCCTTGTTGTTTTGTGGATTTCTGGAGGAAAAAACCACCATTGATCGATTTTGGTGTTGAGAGACACAATATAGCCTATCGGAGATACCATCCAGGTATTTCACCGTGCTATTCAGTAGATCTGATTTACAGTGATTGCACAACTCAACGAGTGAGGGCGCAAGGGTTAGAGAGAGGGTTTTGTGTGTCCGCATGAGATAGAGGATTATCTTGCAGATTCCTTATGACCCAGTTGAGAGCTAGCCAGGGTGCATCTTTTGAGGCACCATTCATCAGTTTATGACGGTGGAATATCTCAAAGTGAAAAAAACAACCATATAGTGAAAAACTCTTGAGGAAGTACATTTTGGGTTCCAGTGGGTGTTTTGGATCATATCCGAGGAAACCCTTCCAAACCATTACAGAGAGAACCAAGAATATCATTTTGAGACATATATCGTCGGATTCCTCCTGTGGAATAACTAGGGCACACTCCCACAACCCAGGAGGTGCGGAAACCCCCAGAAGGTGACATCCGTAGCTTTAGAGTTCAGACCTTCAGTCCAATAGTTACCGGGATCAACCTAGAGTTCAGGGGGCTCCTTTTTGGATAGTTTCCAGTCAGTTCAGATGAGTATAGCCATCAGGGTGAGTTTTCCAATATCTATAGCAGTTAGCGTGAGCTTCTGGAACTGTGTTTTGTCAATCTATCTGTGCATGCACAGATCAGACTTCATCTTGTGATCATGGGTATTTCATATTATTTTCTTTGTATTCCAATGACGATCCATGAGATCTAACTGATGAATAGTTTATTTACTTCCAACATATTATTGTATTTCATGGTTTTTTCCTCATAATACATATTAGTGAGTTGTGTTGTCCTTTCTTTCACATGCATCATATATACTGCTGAAACACTAAATGAATGAAACACACATGAGAAAATCATCAAGCATGTTCACACATTAAATCAAACGCATCCAGAAACCCTAGAGTATCATATCTGAGTGATAAAACAATAGTTCAACAGTAGATATCCAGATCAACTGGATCAAGGATATTTCAGTGGTATCGGATCCTTCTTCTTGCTAGCCTGTGAAGAAGTGCTTCTCATGACCCCATGATTCCAGGAAAAGGTGAAGAATTCCCAAAGGGTCGAGGACACCGTAGGGGAAAGTACATTCAATATCACATAGGTCATAACATAGATAGGAGGGATAGGAACTAAGGGGATTGCACTCCCTTCCACACTCAGTCAGATACAAAGCCATAGTTAGAGGACATAGAGCATATCAATTCAGACACAGAGGCCGAGATAGAGAGGACTATGTGTGACAGGTGTGAGATACCCAAGGGTAGGGGGAAATGCCCCGAGACACATGTTGACAACACGAGAGGAAAAAGGGACATGATGAACACCATATAGAAGATGGATATCAATGCACAAATGCTCCACCATAGTATGAGCATTATAGGTGCCAACACTGCAGGAGGAGTGAGTGGTTCAAGAGGGCACCAGGGAGGTGGGGCCAGTGGATCCATTGGATCTAGTCCACACCCTTCACCAGTCCAAGCCTACACATCATTTGGGAGGATTCACTGACCTTTATACCCATAGTTTCAGGGGGGACAACCATTGGGACATCCAGGGTAGGAGGAAGGAAAGCTGGGTCAGGGACAAGTGGTGCCACAGGATCCATTTGGGGAGTACAAGAGAGACTACTTGGCACTAGGACCAGAGTTCCATGCAGATATGAGTTTGATGGACTACTTTTTGATCAGATATCGAAACAAACCCTGGGAGGCACATATAGGCAATGGGAAAAATCACAACATGGATTTCATCAAGAAAGTGGGAAAGATGGAAATTTCTACTTTTGATAGATTATCAAGATGCTTAGCTCAGGCATGGGTACAGAAGCTTGAAACATATTTCAAGCTTAACTTGATGATAGATTCATAAGCTATCAACTTTTCCACCTTGCACTTGGAGGGGGAGGCCTACGAGTTATGGTACCATGGGTCAGTGACCTTGGGTCAAAACCACATTACTTTATATTTGGAGTTCACTGAGAGGTTGATGAAGAGGTTTGACAGGAGATATCTAGAGCTCCACTATAGGGACCTTACACAGATGAGACAAACCAAATCAGTTGAGGCCTTCATCACAGAGTTCCAGCGGAAGGAAGTGGCTGTATCGAATACATTAGAGCACAGACTGGTGATGTTGTTCACCGAGGCATTGATAAAGCCATTGAAGGGTTGGTTTAAGGCTTTCAAGCCTCACACCTTACAGGAGGCCATTGTGCGCACGAGAGATATGGGGGACTCAACGCTAAAACCCAATACCTTTACTAAACCCTTTGTACCATAGAGAGACAAGGATAATAAAAATCCTCAAATTGAATGGAAGGGTAAGCCCAAGGTGGATGATGACGCGAGACAAGAGTTGATGAGGAAGAAGATTTTCTTCTCTTACATAGACCCTTGGGTCCTATGGAATAGATTTATGGGAAAAGGATAGATCCACTACATTGAAGTGGAATCATGCATTGAGGAGGAGGATGAGGATATTGGGGCACAAGAAGACAATGATTCAGAGGATGAGACCACACATGAGACATAGCAGTAGCTGAAGAAACCTTAGATACCGGTAGGGGCACAACCTAAGGAGGAAACAAAACCTCATAGAGAGGTGAAAGGGGGAACCATAACAACCCTTTCAGGAGTACCCAGGTACAACAGTCTCAGGCTAAAATCCCTTGTACAGGGGCAACGCATGACCTCTTTAGTTGATGGTGGGGCCACCCACAATTTCATAGATGCATCCTTGGTAGCCAAGAGGAGGTTACACCCTGAGGAGTTTGAGGGATTCCACATGGCATGGGAAGATGGATACACGATGACATGTTTGGACATGATCCAAGACCTTGAGGTCAAACTAGGCAACTACACCATGAAAGATAACTTCTATGTAGTTGACCTATCAGATACTGATGCAATATTAGGGGTACAATGGTTATATCCATTTTGGGAGATTGGGTTCAACTATCAGATGTTGACCATGAACTTCAGAGATGCTAGTGGATCGAGAGTGGTACTAAGAGGCATGTCTACAATGTTAGCACCATGATTTTCATAGCTAGAGTTAGAGGTTTTTCCAAAGTTTTCAAAGTCATGCCCTGGTCTTGGGAAAACCAAGGAATTCCTAAATGAGTCATAGCAAGTGTGTTTTTCATAAAGTCATTGATCAAATAAAGGTAATATGCATGTACATAGAGAGTTAAGTGATAAGTTGGGTTAAAGGGTGTATTGTATTTTTCATAAAACACCATCATAAAAAGAAAAGAGTCAAGAGTGTAAAGTCCATCATGTTCAATTTGTAATGGTCCACTTTTTCCTAAGTCTTGAATCATATTAAAAAGTGGTAAATTATGTGCTAAGTTTTGGTCATAGGTTAGGATGAATGTCATGTCAAAAGATATCATGGTTCATCATCACCTTTCATGAGGTCAGAGAAGGGAAAATCATGACACTCCATGTCATTTGTACCGTTGGAAGATTCAAAACTGTACCCGCTGCACAAGTTCGTTGCGCAAATTCCTAAAATTTCCTTGAAACATATTGTGACCTTGAAGAAGCCCTTTCCGTTTCAAATTTCACCCCTTATGCATTCAAGCATGAATATTGACCACCTTTTGTCTTTTTCCATTTTCCTCCAAGACCTGTGCATAGTCCATAGTCCCTCCAACAAACTCCAAATATCTCTACTATTCAAACACCATTCACTTCGCAAATGTTGTGTGTTGTTAGTCGCTAGGCAAACCCTGTCCGCTGCCTTTTGCTAGCCAAACCTATACTCTATTTTTTGTTGTGCACTATCCATTCGTTTCAATCACTATCCAAGAGACTTTCTTGGAGCCCATTGTAAGTTAGCCTCTGAAACAAATTTTCTTTTCACATAACCAACTTTTCTTCATTTGCACTAAACCCTAGCCATCCTAGTTTTTGCGCAAGATTTCATGTCGAGCGTGAAGGTTCTTCTGTTTTGAGCAGTCTGAAATTTACTTTTGCAAGGGAGACATCACGGAACCATGACTCCACAGGGAAAGAAGAAATACAAGGGACGAAATGTTTTTAGATATGAACCCCACAGATTGACTTTGGTGAACTCAGACCCTACATACAAGGTGTCCTTTGAATAATATGGATGTATGAGATTCTGTGAAAAGGTTCAGGGGTATAATGTATAGCTGGCTAAGCTGTTTTCTATGAACTTTAATGGTGTCATTACAACCATTGCAGGGGTTACTTTTCCAGTACCATAAGAAACCATATTAGATGCTATAGAGATCCCTACACAAGGAGAGAAGTGGTTTAAAGGTATGCCATTAGATCCTTCATTTTATATTGATTTTCTCAAACCTAAATACAGAAATAAGAAAATTTGTGCCACCATCCCTAGGGAATATGTTTTGGAACCTTATGAGAATATTTTGAGGGTAATCTAGAAATACTTTACTTGTGTGGGTAGGTTTGGAAGGGTATATCAATACCACATAAGGATCCTTATTCATTTCACAGGGAAAATCCCCCTAAACTTACCCTTCTACCTATATAAAATCCTGGGAAAAATGGAAGATAGAGTCCAAGCTAGAGCTGACCATCTAAAGAGTAGCTTGTTCCAATTTTCCTTGGTGAATTTTTTGGTGGTTGAAGAACTTAGAAAGTTAAACAGGGACTGGGATTCCTTCTTGACCTTTGCAAACATTTCCGTGGAACCTAAAGGAGACACCCGCTTGTCTCTTGAGAAATCAACTTCTAATAGTTCAGGGGTGAAAGGAGGAGGTGTTGATGAAAAGGGAAAATGAAAAGAGAGTGAGAATCCATCACCCAGTCATTTAGTCTTGAAGAAAAGAAGAAAACTACAATCCCCTGATGAACCCAAGGAGACACAGGCTCCCAGTAAACCACTCACTAGGTCATATTCTAGGAGGTTTCCCATACCCATAGTTCAGACAGAGTTTGTTGAATCTGCAGCCCAGGAGATTGATGAGGAGCAAGTGAAACCAAGGGATTAATATTCAAATGTCAAAGAGATGCCAAACCAACTCAAGAAAAATCATCATATTATATCCCAACACTATAAGGAGAACAGGGAATTGAGAAGGAAACTAATAGAGAAAAATCCTGAAGCGCAAATGCCACAGAGTAAATAAATTCATATGCCAAAAATGTCAAAGGGAAGAAAGACCAGGAAAATCCCTGAGACTACATTTTCAGCCAAACCCACATCACCTTTGACAAGGTACTCAGCTAGGGAGAGTAGTCCATACATACAGGGAAAGCAAGTAGCCAGTCAGAAATCTCCTACTTCACCCACATAAGGAGAAAAGAACATAAGATGGTTGAATAAGTAGCTAAGAGAAGCTCAATACGAAATCATTAAGCTCAGGGAAGAAAGGAGGTTATCAGATGACAGAACCATGATACATTTTAATGAATGCATACCATCTAGAGAAAATGCATGTGCATCCATTTCTAATGCTTGGTCAAAGTTGAAGAGGAATGCAGCCTTGTTGCGGAAGGTGGGAAATTTAAAGAGGCAGAACCTGTCATTGAGAAAAATAAACAAGGCTTTAAGATTACAATTTAAATTAGATGAAGAATCTAAGGACATGCTAAATCCCCTTACTGAAGTTGCAGAAATATGAGTGAGGAAGCCTTGTTTTTGTCCTTTTTGGGTATGGAACCATGTCAAAGTTTTGTTCACATCATTAAAGTTGTGGAAAACATACATTTTGATGCTGATGAAGGGTCATTTCATAAAGGACATAACAAGAAATATTTGTTCTGTACATTCTATTGTCTTAACTAAGAAATAGTCATACAAAACACTTGCGTAGCAAATATTCGCTACACAAATGTTGTAAGCTCATGTGATCAGAAAGGAGGATATGTAATGAAAGTAATACAAGTTTTGAGGAAGATGCATGGTTCCCAGCCTTTTCTACCACCTGGATTTGCACGAGCAGCCACATCATGGGCATTCGCTATGCAAAGTCGCTACGCAAATGTTGTAAGCAACACTTGCACAACATTAACCAAAATTCGCTACGCAAGGGTGACATAGTTGTCCAGCCATGCACATGATGACTCGAGGTGCCCCTAGATGGAACTGATGACTCATCACAACCACATGGTCGAATTTTTCTCAAGATATATGATTGCAAAGGATATTTTTGTTATGTTATGATTGGAAAAATTAGATTTTCTATTTTTAGTAAATCTTGTTGAAGTTGTTATTCTCTTTGAAAGAAACCAGATCCATGATTCTAGGATGTAGTAGTTCGACCCTAGAAACCAAGTGTGGCATTATTTTTCTATATATGTTGATTATTTTGATGTAAAGAGGGGCGAGTTGGCAGAAGTATAGACATTTTTATCTTCACTGTAATTTTTTGAGTCTAATAGAAATACAAATGTAGAAGTCCCGAACTCCTTATGAAAAAGATTCTAATGGTGGTGATCTGAATATTGTATTCTTCTTTGTATGTATTCGTTGTGTATTTAATTTCATGTTCACTTTTTTTTTTGTCTAAATTGGATAATTAAGGGTCTATAATTCATTTAATGGTGCTCTAGACTTAACCGATTTAAATTATGTTTATCTTTTTAACTAAGGTGAGAATTCATCCTTTATGATGCATTGATTCTGTTATGTGTTTCTTCTCTTCTTTCACACTACATAATCAAAATCAAAACTAAATTTCATCACCTTATTTATCCTTTGTTCCTCTAAGGAGTTCTACCTACCAATCATTTCTTTCTTTTGTTTTCAGGGGTTGACTCCATAGCCCTAAAGATTCTATATCTCCTTGCCAACAAACCTTAAAAAAACTACCTCAATCATCCAAACCTAGCCATCAGTTCAAAAGAATTCTATCTGTAAGAGATCAAGTCTCAAAGAGATCCATCTCTATATTAGAAGAGCTAGCTTCCAGTCTTAAATTTGGTTTGTAGGTTACCTTTGTAGATTGTTTCTTCAACCCAACAATTTACTCAGTGTTAACATTTTGACACCGTTTCCGGGGACAAAATTGAAAATTTTCTTTAGGAAAGAACGACTTAAAATCTTTAGATTTGATTCCTAAGGGTAACAATGAATCAAACACCTTTATTGGATGAACTAATTTTACCCTGGCGACTTCATTTAACAATATCAATAACATAAAGTATTTTCAAATAAGAAATCCTAGATCCTAAGAGAATTTACACTAGAAGGAACCTTGATCCAGAACCTATAGCATCTATTTCTGATCTTGAGAAACTCTTAAACAAAACAAAATAAAAGACAATTAACTCATTTTCTTTTCTGGAAAAAAATCTATCTTTGCCCAAAGACAAGGTAATAAGCATTGATGACCTTGAATTTGATTTAAAATTTGAACAAACCTTGTTCAAATCCAGATTAGAATCCAATTTGAATAAAATCATATTTGATTCCTATTTTCCCCATTCAGACTATTCCCATTCAGTTTGTCCCCATTCAGACTATTCAGATAGCTCAAACTCCTCCTAGAGCCATGGCAACCAAATTTTCTCATCTTGCCTTGCCTGCCCAGTTGCATGATTTACTTGAAAATTATAATCATAGAATCAACTCATTTGATGTTTAAGAGAATGTATCAGCCCAAAGACACTTAGATTGGTTTAATGACTTTGTTAACCTAGAGGAGGTATATCATGAGGATGCAAAAGTAAGACTGTTTTCACAGAGTCTTTCAAGAGAAGTTAGAAAATAGTTCAAATCTCTTCCAGTAGCAAGCATCCCTGATATTGCATGCTTTGAAAAACATTTCCTTGCAAGGTGGGGTGACAAGAAAAATCCGCTTTAGTTTATAACTTAGTACAATAACATAAAGAGATCACCTAATGAAATAGTACAAGAGTTTTCAAGTAGATTTATGAAAGTTTACAATTCAATTCCTACTAAAGTAAAAACCCCCTCCTGGAGCTACCCAACTTCGATATGTTGATTCTTTCGACACTGACTTTGACTTGCTTTTGAGATAAAGGATATCCAATAGACTATATGACATGATGAGTGATGCAATTGAAGTGGAGGTAAATCTGATGGCCTCAGGGAAGATTAGACATAATCCTGACAGAGATATGAAAAATGTCCAAGGAGAAGAACATCCCTCAACTTCTCAGTCATCAGATGAGAAATTTGATTTGATGATGAAGACTATGGAAAGGTTTATGGAAAGAATGTCCTTGGATAATGATCCTGCCACCAGAGATCAAACTGATTTTCATCCCATAAATCAAAATTTTAGAAGAGCTCCAGTTCCACAAATTAGGCAAAGAGACCAGATAAATCAAGGTGATCAACAAATAAAACCTCATTTCCAAAAAAACTATGTAAATGAAGATTTTGATCAAACAATTGAAGACAATATGCACTGTTGTGATGATACCAAAACAAATGTGTTCTTAACTAAAGAAGAACATGATCAGTTTATGGATGCAAATGATAAGTTTATGCAGGATAATGATGATATGTTGTCAATGGAAACATATGAGTTTAAGAAGGGATATCAAAATTATATTATGCAGCTTCAAAAATAGTACAACCTCATAAGCAAAAAGCTGCCTGCAAACCCCAGAAAGGGAAATCCTACAAGGGAACTTCAGATCAATACACCTTCTTCAAGTCAACCTAATAAAGATAGTTCAACAAATGATGCAATGGAGAAAGGAAAATTCAAAGAAGAACCCCCAAAGAAGATACCCGAGGCAAGAAAGGAATCAGTCATGAAAGAGGTAGAAAAATCCCTGTCTCCTTTTAATTTTGAAAGTGAAATGGTTAAAATAAATTTTTTTTGTTCCATTCAATGAGCTGATAAAAAATGGTGAATATAGAAATCAAATCATTAAGATGCTCAAAATGGAAGAAGCTTCTCACACCTTGAATGTGCAAGATGATCACCCTGCTATCTTATTTGGCTCATGTGTGGAGGAGAGTGGTGATATTGATGGCGTCCCCCCTTTCTATGTTATTCTTAAAATTCATGACATGACCTTACATAATTCCATGTTATATTCATGAGAATCACATAATCTAATACCCAAGATAGTTATGGATGAGTTGGGTCTAGACATTACAAGGCCTTATAAGGATCTTTTCTCCTTTGACTCAAGGAAGGTGAAATCCTTTGGTTTAGTCAAAGATCTGGTTGTATCATTGTCCCAAATTCCATCAAAACATCTGATCATGGATGTGGTTGTTGATGACATCCCTCCTAAATTTGGCATGTTTTTATCTAGATCTTGGGATGCAAAGTTGAAAGGGACTTTACAAATGGATATGTCATATGCTACTATCCCTATTTTTGGCCAAGAAAGGAAGTTGTACATATAAGTATTTCTCAAGTACATGGTGAGTAGAAAAAATCAACCTAATAACCATCCTATTTAATCTGTAGATACTGAGGTTGGTTCTTCTATTTTCTATAATGACTTTATTTTTGAAGAGTTGGAGACAAAGACTATTATGACCCCCAAAGACAAATCTGATCATCAAACATGAGAAATTATAGATCAACAAAACAATGAAGATGATGAGATGTGGAACATGAGCTTTGATGGAGCTGCTAGCAGAGAAGGAGAAGGATATGGTGTTTGGATTAATCCTCCCAAGATAGGTACAAAACTTTGTTCTTACAAGTTTTCTTTTGATTGCACCAATAACATCACTGAATATGAGGCACTGATTTTGGGATTGAAGACTTTGAAATAATTGGGTGCTAGGAGGATAGTTGTACATGGGGATTCTGAGCTTTTGATAAATCAGGTAAAGGGTATATATATGTCAAAACATCCTAGATTGAGGGCATATAGGAATATTGTACTTTATCTTCTTGAAGAGTTTTCATAATACAATTTATCGGTGGTTCCTCAAGGGAAAAATTTAATTGTTGATGATCTAGCTACTGCAGCATATATTTTCAAAATTCCAATTTTTCCTAGCAAAAAGTATGAAATTGAAGTCAAGCACATACCAATAGAACTTTAAAACATTAAATATTGACAAATATTTGAAGATGACAAACAGGTAGAAAGATTCCTTTAGATGAGTGATGAATTTACCAATTCAAATATTGATGACGAGTGTTGTTGTGAAGAGGATGAAGATGTAGTTGTGTTAACAAATGATGAATATTTTCAAAATCAGATTGCTGGTAAAGATATAGTGCATCTCAAAAATAACATCATTCCCAAGGGCTTGGTCCCATTGGAAAAGATTTTTGACAACAACTATGTAGCCAAAAATCCTAAAATCATTGCAAATGATGAGGACATGGAAGATTGCAACATTGGGACTCGGGAAGATCCCAAGATCATCAAACTGTCAAATACACTTAAAATTAAGAAAATGTATATAATCCTAATGAAAGAGTTCCCAGATGTATTTTCCTGGAGCTATGAGGATTTAAAGGTCTATGATACTAAGGTAATTCAACATGTAATTCCAATCAAGGACGATCATAAACCTTTCAAGTAAAATTTGAGAAGAATAAATCCATTGTTGCTGCCATCGATTGAAAAATAGGTAAGGAAGTTGTTTGATGCCAAAATTATAGTGTCCTTAATATTTTCCAAGTGGGTGGCTAACCTAGTGCCTGTCAAGAAGAAAAGTGGTGAGATCAGGTTATGTGTAGGCTTTCAGAATCTATACAAGGTGTCTCTCAAAGACAATTATCCACTTCCTAAGATGGATTAGATTCTGCAGAAGGTGGTTGGATATTACAATATATCAATGCTTGATGGTTTCTCTGGATACAACCAAATCATGGTGCATCCCGATGACCAAGAGAAGACAAATTTTACAACACCCTAGGGCACCTTCATGTATGAAAAAATGACTTTTGGGATTATGAATGCTGTGGAAACCTTCCACAGGGCCATGGACATAGCCTTTGATGATGAGAAAGATAATTTTATTGTTATTTACTTAAATGATATCACTGTATTTTTATATTTTGATGATGAACATATTAAACATCTAAAAAGGGTTTTTCAGAAATGTAGGAAGTTTGGCATCCCATTGAAGCCCAAAAAGTCAAATTTTTGAATGCAAGAAGGAAAATTGCTTGGACGCATCACTTCAAAGGAAGGGATAAAGTTAGACCCAAGAAGAGTGGAGGCAATTCTAAAGATTGGCACAACCAGGAGCAAGAAGGAGGTACAATATTTCCTAGGAAGAGTGATTTTTTTGAGAAGGTTTGTCCCTAACTTGGCTAAAATCATAAAGTATATCACAAACATGCTCAAGAAAGGAAATGAGATAAAATGGACTCCTGAATCTAGGAAGTCTTTTGAATATATTAAAGTGGCACTGACCAAAGCTCCAGTGTTGGCCAGTCCAAATTTTACAAAATATTTATTTTGTTTTCTTTTTCTTCGGAACACACCATTGTTGGTGTTTTGTTGCAAAAAGATGAACAACAATTTGAAAGGCTCATAGCCTATTATAGAAAGAATTTGAGAGACTCCCCACTGAGGTATGATATCATGGAAAAGCAAGCATATGCCTTGGTGAAGGCCATCAAAGAATTCATAACTTGTATCTTGTATTCCCATATTATTGCTTATGTGCCTAACAATTATGTGAAAGACATTTTGACTCAGCTTGATCCTGATGGTAGAAGGGGAAAATGGATAGTTTTGTTGTTGGAGTATGACCTCAATATCAAACCTACAAAGTTGATTAAAGGCCAGGGAATTGCAAAGTTGATGGCATAGTCCAATTATGATGTCTTGGGAATCAATTTCATTGTTGACCTATCAACAAACTCAGAAGAAGAGATAGTCCCACAGATATCTCAAAATTTGCATGATTCTCCATGGTATGCTGATATTATTTATGTATTATGAAATGTACAAGATCCTCCCAAAATAAGAAAAAACAAGGCCATATTTTTAAATTTGAAAGCATCAAAGTTTTTCATTCTAGACCATTCTCTTTATTGGAAAGATCTAGGTGGGATCTTGCTCAATTGTTTGTTGGACGAAGAAGTGAAAAAATATATCAAATAGTTTCACAAAGGTGACTATGGAGGCCACCATTATTGGAAGACCATCGTACATAAAATATTGAGGGCAAGGTTCTATTGGCCTAGTATTTTTTCTGATGCGTACAAGGAAGTTTTAAGTTTTCATGAATGACAATTTTTTAAAGGAAAAAGAAAGCTGCAACCCTTACCTTTAAAACTTATCTTTGTTGAAGCACCATTCAGGAAATGGGGCCTTGATTGTGTAAGATATATCCATCCACCATCCTCATATCAACATAGGTGGATACTGACAGCCACATACTACTTCACCAAATGGATTGGAGCACTCCCCACAAGGCAAGCTACTGATACTGTTATCATTCAATTTTTAGAAAGCAATATTTTATCTATATTTGGTTGTTCATTCAATATCATTACTGAAAATGCAACAACATTCAAGTCCAAGAGAATGGAGATTTTTTTTAGTGACTGTAATATAACTCTTGGCCATTCCAAAAATTATTACCCACAAGGTAATGGGTTCGCTAAGTCATCCAACAAAATCTTGACCAGAATTATTAAGAAGCTTCTATAGGAAAACAAGAAAGCTTGGCATAAGAAGCTTATCTATGCACTATGGGATGATAGTATCACCACCAAAATGTCTATTGCTACATCACCTTTTAAGATTGTATATGGTACATAGGTAGTTTTTCCTAACTCATTAGGACTTCTAGTGATGATATTGTTGCAAGAACAGGAAGCTGAACCAAATGATGCTCAAAGGGGGATCAACCAACTAATTCATTTGAAACAAATGAGAGAATAGGTTTTCAACAACTCACAACTGCACCCAAACAAAATGAAAAGAGCCTTTAATAGGCATACTAAGGAAGATATTTCAAGGTGGATGATTTGGAGTTGAAGTGAGATGCAAGGAATGAAGACATAGGGAAGCATGGGAAGTTTGATCATCTTTGGCTGGGACCATTCAGAATTTTTGCATACCATGGGAACAATGCTTATTTACTGCAGGAGCTCATTGGAGATCTCATTGGTGGAGGACCTGTGAATGACAGGTTTCTCAAACACTATCTTTCCCTAAAAAAAATATGTCTTTCCATTTCATTGTAAATAACCATTTTATTTTTCAGATGAAGCATTTGAAGTCAATAATCAACAGAAAATTGAATCTCGGAGTGAAGACCCTAAGTTTATGTTAAGTTTAGTCAAAGTTGTGTCAAGAAAGTCTTGTAAATAAGTTTGTTTGTCAGTTTAGAGTCTTTTGAATCGAATAAATCCCATTGGTCATGCACTTCGTTTGTTGTTCTTTTCTACCTCACTAGGAGGATAACATCCCCATTGGATCCAGTTGTTAGCTCCATGATTTTTATAGCTAGAGTTAGAGGTTTTTCCAAAGTTTTCATAGTCATGCCTTGGTCTTGGGAAGACCAAGGCATTCCTAAATGAGTCATAACACATGTATTTTTCATAAATTAATTGATCAAATAAAGGTAATCTGAATGTCAACAGATATTTAAGTCATAAGTTGGGTTAAAGGGTGTATTGTATTTTTCATAAAAACCATCATTAAAAGAAAAGAGTCAAGAGTGTAAATTCCATCATGTTCAATTTGTAATGGTCCACTTTTTCCTAAGTCTTGAATCATATTAAAAAGTGAGAAATTATGTGCTAAGGTCGGGTCATAGGTTAGGGTGAATGTCATGTCAAAAGGTATCATGGCTCATCATCACCTTTCACGAGGTCAGAGAAGGGACAATCATGACACTCCATGTTATTTGTACTATTGCAAGATTCAAAAGTGTACCCGCTGCACAAGTTCATTGCACAAATTCCTAAACTTGCCTTGAAACATCTTGTCACCTTGGATAAGCACTTTTCATTTCAAATTTCATCCCTTATCCATTCAAGCATGAATATTGGCCACTTTTTGTTTGTTTCCATTTTCCTCCAAGACCTGTGCATAGTCCATAACCTCTTCAACAAACTCCAAATCTCTCTACTACACAAACACCATTCGCTACACAAATGTTGTGTGTTGCCAGTCACTAGGAAAACCTTGTGCGTTGTCTTTTGCTACCCAAACCTATACTCTGTTTTTTGTTGCACACTCTCCATTCATTTCAATCACTGTCCAAGAGCCTTTCTTGGATCCCATTGTAAGTTAGCCTATGAAAAAACATTTCTTTTCACATAACCAACTTTGCTTCATTTGAGTTAAACCCTATTCATCCTAGTTGTTGGGAAAGATTTCATGTTGAGCGTGAAGGTTCTTATGTTCTGAGCAGTCTGAAATTTACTTTTGCAAGGGAGACATTGCAGAACCATGACTCCATAGGGAAAGAAAAAATACAAGGGAGGATATGTTTTCAAATATGAACCCCAAGGGATGACTTTGGTGAACTCGGACCCTACATATAGGGTGTCCTTTGAAAAAGCTGTATGTATGAGATTATGTGAAAAGGTTCAGGGGTATAATGTGCAACTCACTAAGAAGTTTTCTCTAAAATTTAATGGTGTCAGCACAACCATTGCAAGGGTCACTTTTCTAGTATCAGAAGAAACCATATCAGTTGCTACAAAGATCCCTACACAGGGAGAGAAGTGTTTTAAAGGTATGCCCTTATATCCTCCATTTTATATTGATTTTCTCAAACCTAAATATAGAAATCAGAAAATTGGTGCTACCATACCCAGGGAATATGTTTTGGAACCTTATAAGAAGCTTTTGAGGGTAATCCATAAATACTTTACTTGTGAGGGTAGGTTTGATAGGGTATATCAATACCACATAAGGATCCTTATGCATTTCACAGGGAAAATCCCCCTAAACTTACCCTTCTACCTAAACAGAAGCCTAGGAAAATGGCAGACAGAGTCCAAGCCAGAGCTGACCAGCTAAAGAGTAGATTGTTCCACTTTTCCTTGGTGAATTTTTTGGTGGTTGAAGAGCTTAGAAAGTTAAACAGGGACTGGTTTCCTTCTTGACATCTGCAAACATTTCCCTTGACCCTAAAGGAGATACCCCCTTGTTTGCTGAGAAATAAACATCTAATAGTCCAAGGGTGAAAGGAGGAGGTGTTGTTGAAAAGGGAAAAGGAAAAGAGATTGAGAATCCATCACCCACTTAGCCAGTCTTGAAGAAAAGAAGAAAACTACAATTCACTGATGAACCCAAGGAGACACAGGTTCCCAGTAAACCACTCACTAGGTCATCTGCTAGGAGGTTTCCCATACCCATAGTTCAGACATATTTTGTTGAATTTGTAGCCCATGAGATTAATGAGGAGCAAGTGAAACCAGGGGAGAAATATTCACATGTCAAAGAGATTCAACAACAACTTAAGAAAGCTCAACATATTATAGCCCAACTCTACTAGGAGAACAAGGAATTGAAAATGAAATTAACATAGAAAACTCTAGAAGCACAAATACCACAGAGTAAAGAAAATCCTATGCAATAAATTTCAAAGGGAAGAAAGATCAGGAAAATACCTGAGACTACAGTTGCAGCCAAAACCACATCACCTATGACAAGGTCCTCACTGACGAAGAGTATTCCATACATACAGGGCAAGCAAGCAGCAAGTCAGAAAGATCCTACTTCACACACAGAAGGAGAAAAGAACAAAATATGGTTGAATAAGCAGATAAGAGAAGCTCAAGATGAAATCATTAAGCTCAGGGAAGAAAGGAGGTTATCAGATGACAAAGCCATGAGACATTTTAAAGAATGTATACCAACTAGAGAAAATGCATGTGCATCCCTTTCTAATGCTTAGTCAAAGTTGAAGAGGAATGCAACCTTGTTGAGGCAGGTGGGAACTTTAAAGAGGTAGAACCTGTCATTGAGAAAAGAAAACATGGATTTAATATTACAAGTGAAATTGGATGAAGAAGCTAAGGACATGCTAAATCTCCTTGCTGATGTTACATAAATATGTGTGAGGAAGCCTTATTTTTGTCTTTTTTGGGTATGGAACCATGTCAAAGTTTTTTTCACATCATTAAAGATTCAGAAAACATACATTTTGATGTTGATGAAGGGTCGTTTCATAAAGGCGATGACATGAAATATTTTTTTTGTATAGTCAGTTGTCTTAACTAAGAAATAGTCATACACAACACTTGCGCATCAAATATTCACTACGCAAATGTTGTAAGCTCACCTGATAAAAAAGGAGAATATGTGATGAAAGGAATACAAGTTTTGAGGAACATGCATGGTTCCCATCCTTTTCTTCCATCTGGATTCGCACGAGAAACCATAGCATGGACATTCGCTATGCAAATGTTGTAACCAACACTTGTGCAACAGTAACCAAAATTCGCTACGCAAGGGTGACAGAGTTGTCTAGTAGTGCACATGATGACTCGAGGTGCCCCTAGATGGACCTAATGACTCATCACAACCACATGGTCGAATTTTTCTCAATATCTATGATTGGAAAGGATATTTTGGTTATGTTATGATTGGAAAAATCAGATTTTCTATTTTTAGTAAATCTTGTTGGAGTTGTTATTTTCTTTGAAAGCAACCAGATCCATGATTCTAGGATGTAGTAGTTCGACCCTAGCAGCTAAGTGTGGCATCGTTTTTCTATATATGTTGATTATCTTGATGTAAAGAGGGGCGAGTTGGAAAAATTATAGACATTTTGATCTTCAATGTAATTTTTTTAATCTAATAGAAATACAAATGCAAAAGTCCTGAAATCCTTATGAAAAATATTTTAATGGTGGTGATCTGAAGATTGTACTCTTCTTTGTATGTGTTCCTTGTGTATTTACTTTCATCTTCACTTTTATTCTGTTTAAATTGTATAATTAAGGGTATAGAATTCATCTAATGGTGCTCTAGACTTAACTGATTTAAATTTTGTTTATCTTCTTAACTAATGTCATAATTCATCCTTTATAATGCTCTGATTTTGTTATGTGTTTCTACTCTTCTTTCACCCTACATAATCAAACTCAAAATTAAATTTCATCACCTTATTTAGCCTTTGTTCCTCTAAGGAGTTCTACCTACCAATCATTGTTTTCTTTTGTTTTTATGAGTTGACTACATAGCCCCAAAAATTCTATACCTCCTAGCCAACAAACCTTGAAAAAACTACCTCAATCACCCAAACCTAGCCATTAGTTCAAAATAAGTCTATCTATCAAAGATAAAGTCTTAGAGAGAGACCTCTCTAGATTGGAAGGGCTAGCTTCTAGCATTGAAGTTGATTTGTAGGTTACCTTTGCATATTCTTTCTTTAGCCCAACAATTTACTCAGTGTTAACATATAGGAACACCACAGACAATATCAACAAAAAGGATGGAGCGAATCTTCCATCACGGTGATGTAGACTATGAAGTTGAGTGTTTGATCACCACACATAAGGATTCAGAGGGCTGAGAGCATTACCATCCACAAATTAGGGAGCTTATGAGTCAGTATGAGCCATTGTTTGGGATGATACCACTAGGGAGACCACTAGATAAGGGATTTGAGCATACAATCGAGTTGGAGGCAGGGGCTACACCGATGATCACCGTGCCCTATAGGAACCCCAAGAGATTCAAGGATGAGATTGAGAAATCAATAAAATAATTTCTTGCGATGGGGCACATCAGGAACAACACAAGTCCTTTCTCCTCTTCATTCATTCTGGTACTCAAGAAGGATGACACATTGAGGATATGCACTGATTACAGAGATCTCAACAAGAAAATGATCAAGAATAGGTACCCCATTCCGCGCATAGATGAGGTTATGGATGAGTTACATGGGGTTGTTTTCTTCACCAATATTGATATATAGTTAGGATATCATCAGATCATCATCAAGGAGTAGGATATAGAGAAGACAACATTCAGATGTCATTTCATAAATTTTGAGTTCCTGGTCATGCCGTTTGGATTGACCAACACACCTGCCACTTTCCAGTATTGTATGAACCACATATTCAGAGGGTATTTGAGGAAATACCTTATGTTATTCTTCGATGATATATTGATCTACAACAGGATGTGGGATGAGCATATGGCACATTTGGAGGAGGTCTTGGGCATTATGAAGGTTCATTCATTATATGCCAAGGATTCCAAATGCGAGTTTGGCATGAGAGAACTACTATACTTGGGGCATATCATCAGTGAGAAGGGAGTACAGGTTCATCAGGAGAAGATCAAGGCCATTTTGGATTGGCCAACACCCAAGAACCTCATCGAGCTAAAGGGATTATTTGGGTTATGCAGTTACTACAAGTGGTTCGTCAAGGGATTTTCACAGTTGGGAGCACCACTTGCAGATTTGACCAAGATGGGCACCTTTCATTGGATAGAGTAGTCACAAAAAACATTTGAGAAAATGAAGGAGGTTATGAGGACATGCCCTGTTCTAGCCCTTATGGATTTCTCTTAGTCGTTTGTGTTAGAGTTCGACACATCATGGGTGGGGATTGGAGCAGTTTTGATGCAGGGAGGCCATACCATTATGTTAGAGAATAGGAAGCTCAATGAGTTGGATAGACTCTACTCTATTTACGACAAGGAAATGATAGAAATCATGCATGCCTTAACCAAATTCAGGCAGTATCTGGTAGGTAGCAGATTTGTAGTGAAGACTGATCACAATAGTCTCAAGTATTTCTTGAATCAGAAAGACCGCAATGAGAGACAACAAAAGTGGGTCTCAAATATCCAATCCTTTGACTTTGACATTGAGTATGTCAAGGAAAAGAGTAACGTCGTAGAATATTCCTTGTTCAGGAGGCCACTGGGGTGTTCGATGATGGAAATTTGCACATATTGGAAAGAACATTTGTTGGTGGAATATTCCAAAAACCAATTTACTTGCAGGGTGATGGATGGACATGTGTTTGATGATAGATATCGGGTACGAGATGATGTCATTTTCTACAAGGACCATATATAATTGGTTCCATAATCTACCTTGAAGGGGAACATTCTAAAGGTGTGTCATAATTCTCCTACAACTGGGCATCAAGGGTACTTCAAAACTTACAGGTAGATCAGGTAGAGGTTTTCATGGAAGGGTCTCAAGGATGATGTATTGAAACACATTCGAGAGTGAATGAATTTTCAGCAGAAAAAGTCTTAGCAGACACACCCTGTGGGGTTACTTCAACCTCTACGTATTCCATAGCAGAAATGGGAGAGCATTTCTATGGATTTCATTACAGGCCTTCCTCGAGTGCAGGGCAGGGACTGTATATTTGTGGTGGTCGATAGGCTGACCAAATTTGCACATTTATTTTCCATACCCACGGACTACAAGGCCATACATGTAGCATAGTTATTTTTCAGAGAGGTATTCTGGTTGCACGACTTACCAAGGAAGATAGTCAGTGATAGAGATGGGTGCTTTATCAAATTGTTTTGGCAGGAACAAATCTAGCCACTAGTACTAGCTACCACCCACAGACAGATGGACACACAAAGATTTTTAAAAAATGGGTGGAGGGGTATCTAAGGAACTATGTGGGAGGGAAGCAATGCACATGGGTGAGTATTTATACAACACGACTTACCATATGTCTATCAGGATATCACCATTTAGAGAATTGTATGGATACAATGCACCCTCTTTTGTGGAGACTATGTTTGGGGATAGTAGGGTCCCCGGATCCAAATACAGAGTGGAGGAGAGCCAGAGGATTCTATGGGAAGTGAAGGAAAACTTGTAGATATCTCAGCACTAGCATAAGATATATGCAAATAGGCAGAGGATAGAGCACAAATTCGAGGTATGGGACATGGTTTTCCTATAGTTACAACCTTATAGATAATCCTCCTTGAAGAGAAGTTGAATCTAAAATTTTATGGGCCATATAGAGTCATCCGGAGGATAGGTGAGGTGGAATATGAGCTATATCTACCAGAGGGTATCAAGATTCATAACGTCTTTCATATTTCTTTCCTTAAAAAGGTAGTGGGACAAAAGGTCAACATTTTAGAGGAGTTGCCACCCTTGGGTGAGGAGGGTCAATTGAAGCTAGTTCCGGAGGAGGTGCTAGAGCAAAGAGTGTTGTATTACTGAGAGGGGGGGTGAATCAATAATAGAGAAATTTACTCATTTTTAACCATATAATCAAAGTGTTATATCAATGAAGTATTATCATCCAATAAATCCAGAGTAAATAAGTAATGAACAAATTAACAGTCATACACATACACATTACATCAGTGTTTTACGTGGAAACCCAAAGCGGGAGAAAACCATAGAATTATTTTTCTTATATCTCTTGAAGAATTACATTCATTGGAAGCACCAACTTCCTTTGTTTTCCAGCTACAACTGGAACAAGGCTCCAACCCCCTACTTTCTCAGGCTACAACCTGAGGGAAGCTTCAACTCCCCAATTCTCTAGCTACAACCAGAAGGAGGCTACAACCCCCTATGTTCTCCAGCTACAATCGAAAGGTGGCTACAACCACCTGCCCTTGCCCCGTCCAACTGCCCTGAAGTAGAATTAGAATGATGGAACCACTGTCACACTATCACTGTGAGATATATCGTTGTAAACCTGTACCAATAAACATGAACCATGCATCAACCACGCATCAACCTATACCTCAACCTGTAATCAACCTGTACCATAAAGAAGTGCATCAACCATGAACCAACCTATACCAAACAACCTGTAATCAACCTGTACCATAAACAAGTGCATCCAACCATGTACCAAGTATGTACCAATCATGTGTCAACTACTCATCAACTATGACTCATCAATATGTACCAACATCATCAACTATACACCTCACGTATGTGCCAACTCATCAACTACTTGTCTCAACCATGTACTCAACATGTACCTCAACCAAAAAAACCTTATCAATTTCATCATCCGAAACTGATTTGTAGCTCTGTAATAGACCTAGTTTATATGATCACATTCTTGCAAACCTTCCTTAACTTTAACAACAAGAGACTAGCATTTTCATCAAACTTTTCTTTATTCTCACATGCCTAGTTTTGGATTAGTCAACAACCCTAACTTGAAGTAATCATAAC
>JZKD02S2163395.1:308357-318982 GCA_000966675.3 Picea glauca
TCATGCAAGGACAAAGCATGTTGAAGCTCAGTATCATTTTGTTCGAGAAAAGTTGCAGTCAAATGAAATAACTCTTGTGTATTGTAATACTAGTGAAAATGCTGCTGATATTTTTCACTAAGCCTCTTGGAAAGATTAAGTTTGAACTGTTTAGGAAGATGTTAGGTGTAGAAGTCAATCCATTCTCCATTAAGGGGGAGACTTGAAAATAATGGAGAAAGCGCTAGTTGTAAGCGCCAGTAATAAGCGTCAGTTGTAAGCGCCAGTGGTATATTTTATCTAAATCTGGCTTTTTAAAGGGAATTGCAACCTTGCAATATCTAAATGATGCAATTCCAAACTGAGTCCTCATAATAGACTGTAGTTATTATCACCGCTACACTACCAAGTGTGGCATCGCAGTTTTTCTTGAAGTATTATTAAGTAATCAGGCATGGAGTTTATAGTCTTGTCCAAGCTAGATGGAGCTACACATGAGCTATATTCTCTATTTTTAATAGCTGGAATTGTTTTGTACGTGAACTTTAGTTTATTCTAAACTGCACATTTAATCTCCATTGGACGTAGGAGCTTGTTCCAGGCTTCTATGTTTTATTCTTTTTGTGGGCTAATGCGCTATTGATGGTCTGGTCCATTTTTGCATTTCAAATAAGAGCTCCTTATCATGACTCTCGTGCGTGGTGGTGATAATTGTAACTACAGAATTGCGTCTACCTGAAGGACCTGAAGTAACTGGCACAGCTTAAGTGATCAGTAAGCTCCAGAAGTAGTTCAACACACGCTGAACCTCAGTAACCTTTTGATCGCACACGCTGAATCTCATTAACCTTTGATTTACACGGACATTTAACAATGATTGGATGTTGCAATTTATCAATGAAGTCTTGAAAAGTTATAACTTGATAATATATCTGCTCCTGGAAAATATATTGCTAATTTACCAAATCACAAACACAACTTATTTCGAAAAAATTGCATAATCAACATTTTGTTGAGTGGACATTCAAAATGAAATTATGGTGGATAAATTACTTGTTTAAAGGCCATACTGTGCGGATCATTAGTCCAAAATTCTGTTCAACAAAATTTCACCAAAATCTGTGATCGCTGCTCTGCTCTGCTCTGCTCTGCAAGGTTTATAACATGGTTATGCTAATCTGAACTATAAAAATAATTTGTGGAGATATAGAGCTCATGTGAAATGGCTCTCATCCACATAGGACTAAGTTATTGAGAATATAGTAATTATTAATATAGAATCCCACCATAGGGATATGCAAATGCAGTAATAACTTGTAATACATATAGTTAGTAATCACGAGGCATTCGCATTTATGCGGGGGCATACAGCCTCCTACTCCAGGTTGGATATGTATTGGTCTCAACGTCCCGAATTAATGATTAATTTAGAATTGGTTTTGGTTTGTTGGAGTTGTTGAAATATTCTCTCAACCTCCATAACTAAGTTTAGAATAAGTTGGATCTGATTCCAACTATATATATGTTGTAATTGAGATTCAATATATACAAATTATTATTGTGTGCAAGCTTTCTCTGCTCTCTCATTTTCTGGAATACCCAGGAAGATGTGAGAAACTAAGAGTAGGTTTAGATGCGTGAGAATATAATAGATAGTTTGCTGCTGTGTGTGCCTGGATTGACGTAGAATCGCTGAATTAAAATTGTTGATGTCGCTGCCAACGGAAGGATGCAGGCTGCTGAAGAGACCATGATTCTGGAGGAACAACCGAGGATACGTCAACACATCCGCTGTTGTGAGAGGGGAGAAATTATCAGCAATTGGAGATCTGTTGATCAATCTTGGGACGCCATATCAGCCTGAGGAAGCCGCTAGCTTGAGGGGAGGTGCCACCAGGTTAAGGAGNCGGAAACGGTGTCAAAATGTTAACACTGAGTAAATTGTTGGGTTGAAGAAACAATCTACAAAGGTAACCTACAAACCAAATTTAAGACTGGAAGCTAGCTCTTCTAATATAGAGAGGGATCTCTTTGAGACTTGATCTCTTATAGATAGAATTCTTTGAACTGATGGCTAGGTTTGGATGATTGAGGCGGTTTTTTCAAGGTTTGTTGGCAAGGAGATATAGAATCTTTAGGGATATGGAGTCAACTGCTGAAAACAAAAGAAAACAATGATTGGTAGGTAGAACTCCTCAGAGGAACAAAGGATAAATAAGGTGATGAAATTCAGTTTTGAGTTTGATTATGTAGGGTGAAAGAGGAGAAGAAACATATAACATAATCAGAGCATCATAAAGGATGAATTCTCACCTTAGTTAAAAAGATAAACATAATTTAAATCGGTTAAGTCTAGAGCACCATTAAATGAATGATAGACCCTTAATTATCCAATTTAAACAAAGGAAAAGTGAATATGAAATTAAATACATAAGGAATACATACAAAGAAGAGTACAATATTCATATCACCACCATTAGAATATTTTTCATAAGGAGTTTGGGACTTCTACATTTGTATTTCTATTAGATTCAAAAAATTAAATTGAAGATAAAAATGTCTATACTTCTACCAACTCACCCCTCTTTACATCAAAATAATCAACATATATAGAAAAATAATGCCACACTTGGTTGCTAGGGTCGAACTACTACATCCTAGAATCATGGATCTGGTTTCTTTCAAAGAGAATAACAACTTCAACAAGATTTACTAAAAATAGAAAATCTGATTTTTTCAATCATAACATAACAAAAATATCCTTTGCAGTCATATATCTTGAGAAAAATTTGACCAAGTGGTTGTGATGAGTCATCAGTTCCATCTAGGGGCACCTCGAGTCATCATGTGTATGGCTAGACAACTATGTCACCCTTGCGTAGTGAATTCTAGTTATTGTTGTGGCGTAGCAACTTTGCATAGAAAATGCCCATGATGTGGTTGCTCGTGCGAATCCAGGTGGCAGCAAAGGCTGGGAACCATGCATCTTTCTCAAAACTTGTATTCCTTTCATTACATGTCCTCCTTTCTGATCAAGTGAACTTACTGTAAATTCTAACCTTGTACAATATCTACTGCAAACTGATATTCAAAAAAGAACAGAAAAGATACAATGGCAAATACAAACATTACACAGAGGATTTTCACCTGGAAACCCAAACCGAGAAAAACCAGCATATATTATATTCATACATTGTGTTACATTGTTTACAATACAATATACATATAGGAGCCAGTGGCATCCAAAACCCTAACCCAATGACCTGGATTAGTCCAAAACCCTAATTCCTTAACCGAAAATAGAAAACCATTGGCAAAAAAAAAATCATGTGCCGAAAAAACCACCTAAATATCATGTGGTCCCAGAAATATGTCATCCCATAAATATGTCATCCTGGTAATATGTCGTCCCGGAAATATGTTGTCTCGGTGCGAAAAAAAAATTCATGGGCACTGCCCCCAAACCCCCGTGCGGGGGGCTCCGCCCCCCTGCACCCCCCTCTAACCCCCCTGTGCACCCGACGCAGACACTCAGACACTACTACTCGTGTAAATAATATAACACATACCCAAACATTTGCGTAGCGAATATTTTCTATGCAAGTGTTGTGTATGACTATTTCTTATTTAAGACAACAGAATGTACACAACACATATTTCTTTTCATCTCCTTTATGAAACGACCCTTCATGAGCATTAAAATGTATGTTTTCCACAACTTTAATGATGTGAACAAAACTTTGACATGGTTCCATACCCAAAAAGGACAAAAATAAGGCTTCCTCACTCATATTTCTGCAACTTCAACAAGGGGATTTAGCATGTCCTTAGATTCTTCATCTAATTTAAATTGTAATCTTAAAGCCTTGTTTGTTTTTCTCAATGACAGGTTCTGCCTCTTTAAATTTCCCACCCGCCGCAACAAGGTTTCATTCCTTTTCAACTTTGACCGAGCATTAGAAATGGATGCACATGCATTTTTTCTTGCTGGTATGCATTCTTTAAAATGTTCATATGATAACCTCCTTTCTTCCCTGATCTTAATGATTTCATATTGAGCTTCTCTTAGCTACTTATTCAACCATCTTATGTTCTTTTCTCCTTCTATGGGTGAAGTAGGAGATTTCTGACTTGCTACTTGCTTGCCCTATATGTATGGACTACTCTTCCTAGCTGAGGACTTTGTCAAAGGTGATGTGGGTTTGGATGAAAATGTAGTCTCAGGGCTTTTCCTGGTCTTTCTTCCCTTTTACATTTCTTGCATATGAATTTATTTACTCTGTGGCATTTTTACTTCAGGATTTTTCTTTGTTAGTTTCCTTCTCAATTCCATATTCTCCTAGTAGAGTTGGGATATAATATGATGATATTTCTTGACTTGGTTTGGCATCTCTTTGACATTTGAATCTTAATCCTTTGGTTTCACTTTCTCCTCATCAATCTCCTAGGATGCAAATTCAACAAAATATGTCTGAAATGTGGGTATGGGAAACCTCCTAGAATATGACCTAGTGAGTGGTTTACTGGGAGCCTATGTCTCCTTGGGTTCATCAGGGAATTGTAGTTTTCTTTTTTTCTTCAAGACTAGATGATTGGGTGATGGATTCTCAATCTCTTTTCATTTTCCCTTTTCAGCAGCACCTCCTCCGTTCACCCCTGAAATATTAGATGTTGATTTCTTAGGAGACAAGAGGGTGTCTCCTTTACGGTCCAGGGAAATGTTTACAGAGGTCAAGAAGGAATCCCATTCCCTGTTTGAATGTCTAAGCTCTTCAACCACCAACAACTTCACCAAGGAAAAGTGGAACAAGCTACTCTTTAGCTGGTCAGCTCTGGCTTGGACTCTGTTTGCCATTTTTCCCAGGATTCTATATAGGTAGAAGGGTAAGTTTAGGGGCATTTTCCCCGTGAAATGAATAAGGAGCCTTATGTGGTATTGATATACCCTTCCAAACCTACCCACACAAGTAAAGTATTTATGGATTACCCTCAAAATCTTCTCATAAGGTTCCAAAACATATTCCCTAGGGATGGTAGCAGAAATTTTCTTATTTCTGTATTTAGGTTTGATAAAATCAATATAAAATGAAGGATCTAAGGGCATACCTTTAAACCACTTCTCTCCTTGTGTAGGGATATCTGTAACAGTTGATATGGTTTCTTTTGATACTGGAAAAGTAACCCCTGCAATGGTTGTGCTGACACCATTAAAGTTCATAGAAAACCGCTTGGTCAGTTGTACGTTATACCCCTGAACCTTTTCACGGAATCTCATACATCCATATTGTTCAAAGGATACCTTGTATGCAGGGTCTGAGTTCACCAAAGTCAGCCTGTGGGGTTCATATCTAAAAACATTTCGTCCTTTGTATTTCTTCTTTCCCTATGGAGTCATGGTTCTATGATGTCTCCCTTGCAAAAGTAAATTTTAGACAGCTCAAAACAGAAGAACCTTCACTCTCAACATGAAATCTTGCACAACAACTAGGATGGCTAGGGTTTAGCGCAAATGAATCAAAGTTGGTTATGTGAAAAGAAAAAAAATTTCAGAGGCTAACTTACAATGGGCTCCAAGAAAGGCTCTTGGATAGTGATCGAAACGAATGGAGAGTGTACAACAAAAAATAGAGTATAGGTTTGGGTAGCAAAAGGCAGTGCACAGGGTTTGCCTAGCAACTAGAAACACACAAGATTTGTGAAGCGAATGGTGTTTGCGTAGTAGAGAGATTTGGAGTTTGTTGGAGCGGCTATGGACTATGCACAGGTCTTGGAGGAAAATGGAAAAAGAAAAAAGGTGGCCAATATTCATGCTTGAATGCATAAGGGATGAAATTTGAAATGGAAAGGGCTTATCCAAGGTCACAATATGTTTCAAGGAAAGTTTAGGAATTTGCGCAACGAACTTGTGCAGTGGGTACAATTTTGAATCTTACAACGGTACAAATGACATGGAGTGTCATGATTTTCCCTTCTATGACCTCATGAAAGGTGATGATGAACCATGATATCTTTTGACACGACATTCACCCTAACCTATGACCCAAACTTAGCACATAATTTACCACTTTTTAATATGATTCAAGACTTAGGAAAAAGTGGACCATTACAAATTGAACATGATGGACTTTACACTCTTGACTCTTTTCTTTTTATGATGGTGTTTTATGAAAAATACAATACACCCTTTAACCCAACTTATCACTTAACTCTCTATGTACATGCATATTACCTTTATTTGATCAATGAATTTATGAAAAACACACTTGCTATGACTCATTTAGGAATTCCTTGGTTTCCCCAAGACCAGGGCATGACTTTGAAAACTTTGGAAAAACCTCTAACCCTAGCTATGAAAATCATGGTGCTAACATTGTAGACATGCCTCTTAGTACCACTCTCAATCCACTAGCATCTCTGAAGTTGATGGTCAATGTCTGATAGTTGAACCCAATCTCCCCCAATGGATATAACCATTGTACCCCCAATATTACATCAGTATCTGATAGGTCAACTAAATAGAAGTTATCTTTCATGGTGTAGTTGCCTAGTTTGACCTCAAGGTCTTGGATCATGTCATCGTGTATCCATCTTCCCATGCCATGTGGAATCCCTCAAAATCCTCAGGGTGTAACCTCCTCCTGGCTACCAAGGATGCATCTATGAAATTGTGGGTGGCCCCACCATCGACTAAAGAGGTCATGCGATGCCCCTATACAATGGATTTTAGCCTGAGAGTGTTGTACCTGGGTACTCCTGAAAGGGTTTCTATGGTTCCCCCTTTCACCTCTCTATGAGGTTTTGTTTCCTCCTTGGGTTGTTCCCCTACCAGTATCTAATGTTTCTTCGGCTGCTGCTCTGGCTCATGTGTGGTCTCATCCTTTGAATCATTGTCTTCATGTGCCCCAATATCCTCATCCTCCTCCTCAATGCCTTATTCCACTTCAATGCAGTGGATCTATCCTTTTCCCATGCATCTATGCCCTAGGACCCAAGGGTCTATGCAAGAGAAGCAAATCTTCTTCCTCATCAACTCTTGACTCGCGTCATCATCCAACTTGGGCTTACCCTTCCATTCCATTTGAGGATTTTTATTATCCTTGTCTCTCTATGGTACAAAGGGTTTAGTAAAGGTATTGGGTTTCAGCGTTGAGTCCCCCATATCTCTCATGCGCACAATAGCCTCTTGTAAGGTGTGAGGCTTGAAATCCTTAAACCAACCTCTCAATGGCTCTGGCAATGCCTCAATGAACAACATCACCAGTCTGTGCTCTAATGTATTCGATACAACCACTTCCTTCCTCTGGAACTCTGTGATGAAGGCCTCAATTGATTTGGTCTGTCTCAACTGTGTAAGGTCCCTATAGTGGAGCTCTAGATCTCTCCTATCAAACCTCTCCATCAACCTCTCAGTGAAATCCAAATATGAAGTAATGTGGTTGTGACCCAAGGTCACCGACCCATGGTACCACAACTCGTAGGCTTCCCCTTCCAAGTGCAAGGTGGAAAAGTTGATAGCTTATGAATCTATCATCGGGTTAATCTTGAAATATGTGTCAATCTTTTGTACCCATGCATGAGCTAAGCATCTTGATGATCCGTCAAAAGAAGAAATGCCCATCTTTCCCACTTTCTTGATGAAATCCATGTTGTGAGTTTTCCCATTGCCTCTATGTGCCTACCAGGGTCTGTTTCGATATCTGATCAAAAAGTAGTCCATCAAACTCATATCTGCATGGAACTCTGGTCCTAGTGTCAAGTAGTCTCTGCTGTACTCCCCAAATGGATCTTGTGGCACCACCCGTTCCTGACCCGACTGTCCTTCCTCCTGCCCTGGATGTCCCAATAGTTGTCCCCCATGGAATTGTGGGTATAAAAGGTCAGTGAATCCTCCCAAATGATGTATAGGCTCGGACTAGTGAAGGGTGTGGACTAGATCCACCTTGAGATCCAATGGAGCCACTGGACCCACCTCCCTAGTGCCCACCTGAACCACTCACTCCTCCTACGGCTTTGGCACATATAATGTTCATGATATGGTGGAGCATTTGTGCATTGATAGCCATCTTCTATATGGTGTTCATCATGTCCCTTTCTCCTCTAGCTAGGTCATTCAACATGGCATGTGTATCGTCAACATGTGTCTCGGGGCCTTTCCCCCTACCCTCGGGTGTCTCACGCCTGTCACACATAGTCCTCTCTATCTCAGCCTCGGTGTCTGAATTGATAGCTCTATGTCCTCTAACTCTGGCTTTGTATCTGACTGAGTGTGGAACGGAGTGTAATCCCCTTAGTTCTTATCCCTCCTATCTCTGTTATGACCTATGTGATATTGAATGTACTCGTCCCTACGGTGTCCTCATCCCTTTGGGTATTCTTCACATCTTCCTGGCATCATGGGGTCATGAGAAGCACTTCTTCACAGGCTGGCAAGAAGAAGGATCTGATACCACTGAAATATCCCTGATCCAGTTGATATGGATATCTACTACTGAACTACTGTTTTATCACTCAGATCTGATACTCTAGGGTTTCTGAATGCATTTGATTTAATGTGTGAACATGCTTGATGATTTTCGCATGTTTGTTCCATTCATTTAGTGTTTTAGCAGTATATATGATGCATGTGAAAGAAAGGACAACACAACTCACTAATATGTATTATGAGGAAAAAAACAAGAAATACAATAATATGTTGGAAGTAAATAAACTATTCATCAGTTAGATCTTATGGATCATCACTGGAATACAAAGAAAATAATATGAAATACACGTGATCACAAGATGAAGTCTTATCTGTGCATGCACAGATAGATTGACAAAACACAGTTCCGGAAGCTCACGCTAACTACTATAGATACTGGAAAACTTGCCTTGATGGCTATACTCATCTGAAATGACTAGAAACTATCCAAAAAGGAGCTCCCCGACCTCTAGGGTGATCCTGGTAACTGTTGGATTGAATATCTGACCTCTGGAGCTAGGGATATCACCTTCTGGGTTTTTGCGCACCTCTTGGGTTGTGGGAGTGTGCCCTAGCTATTCCACAGGAGGAATCCGATGATATATGTCTTGAAATTATATTCCTGGTCCCCTCTGTAATGGGTTGGAATGATATTCCTGGTCCCCTCTGTAATGGGTTGGAAGGGTTTCCTCGGATCTGATCCAGAAGACCCCCTGGAACCCAAAATGTACTTCCTCAAGAGTTGTGCACTATATGGTTGTTTTTTGCGCTCTGAGATATTCCACTGTCATAAACTGATGAATGGTGCCTCAAAAGATGCACCTTGGATATCTCTCAACTGGGTCAGAAGGAATCTGCAAGATAATCCTCTATCTCATGTAGCCACACAAAACCCTCTCTCTAACCCTTGCGCCCTCACTCAGTGAGTTACGCAATCACTGTAAATCGGATCTACTAAATATCATGGTGAAATACCTGGATGGTATCTCCGATAGGCTATAGTGTGTCTCTCAACACCAAAATTGATCAATGGTGGTGTTTTCCTCCAGAAATCCACAAAACAACAAGGGGGTCGATTTCCTCCTCCTCTAGAACTATCTCAACATGAAATCATAACATAATGAGGAATTAGGTCGAATTCCTCCCTTTGTACTCTTCCTGATCTAATTCTTTGTTGACATCACTTAAGGTAGGTGATTTTTCTCCTAAGGTGAGTAATTAATTAATTAAGTCCCACGTTGACACCTTTTCATTCTATTTCTCCATTGACTTGGGATTAAGTGACTTTTCCTATTCTTTTTGGCTTAATTCATCGTTTAGTCACCAAATCACCCTTATTTCTTTTCTGGTTCCCTATTTGTGCCTGAATATAGTCTACAGGAACAAATATACTACTAAGTCACTCCTTGTTGGCCTACTCCAGGGAATGGGACATCACAATATGTTGGTCGTGTTCCTGTTGCAACTTTTTTCCTCCCTTTCCTCTCTTTGAACCACTTTGGTTTCTTCTTTGGGTGCAATTGCCAACAATTCTCATCATCCTGCCCTTCTTTCTTCCAATGCTTACAAGAGAGCTTCTCTTCCTTCACTGTCAATGAATTTTATTTCTTCCCATTCCCTTTGCCTTTGCCTTCTTTCTTTGAAGATGATTCCCCCGATACACTAACTCCAGTTTATCATGTTTCAATATATGTTGCTTGAACATAAACCTCGTCAAGATTATTAGGTCCAAACATAAATACAATATTACGAATATAAGTAGGCAAACCTCCTATATACTTCATAAGAGTTTATTGTGTAGTTAATGGAGCATCTAACATCAAATCCATCTTACAAAATTCATCTGTATATTCCTGCATTGATTGTCCTTTTCTTCACTTAAGACTTTTCCATTCAATTAAAGCCTTTTCCTTATATCCCAATGGATAAAAAAAAATTCTAAGTGTGGAAATAAAATCATGCGGCCATGATGGAAAAATCTTACCAACTTTCTGAGTTCCATGTTGCATCTTACTTTTCCACCAGATAAGATCTGTGCCTTCAAGACGAAGCGATGGCAATCTGATTTTGGTTGTTGATACTGAGAGGGGGGTGAATCAGTATCCAGTACAATTTAAAACCTTTTTCAACTTATACTTAAACCATTCAATTATATCCAATGAGAAATGAACAATAGTATAAGAGT
>JZKD02S2163395.1:322998-336796 GCA_000966675.3 Picea glauca
TGTTGTATATGCATGTGCATTTTCCTTCATGTCCAAATACCTTTATCAATCTTGCGGTCCAAAACCCATGACTAGGGTTGACATCAATGACAACAATCAATCTTCCAACATTGGTTGCCTCATGTTTGATTTTCTACACATTACAATATACCTCCATCTGTCAAACCCAATTATCAAGTTTCTCATCATTAACTTCACCATCATACATAGGTAAAACAAATTTTACATCAATTTTAAGTAATGGCATATCATGCTTATGTTTATGGGAATTTTTTCTTGCAGAAGTAGTATTCGAACTTGTACTTGAAGAAGAAGAAGAAGAAGATGATGATGAAGATGATGGAGGTGAAGAAGGAGATTTTGGAGGGTCATCTCCTTCTTCACTTTTGTCTTTCTTTGAATATTCCCCTTGAATCGGTCTCTTCCATTCCAAGTAATCATCATACAATATTTTTACCATCTCCGACATGGAAAATAAAGTTTTTTGAAACTCTCTTTCATTTTGAGAAAGTCCTTCTTCCGATGCCATATTCTCACTTTGAGATGTACTCTTTCTTGATCCAATCTCAGGATATCCTTCTACAAGCTCTCCTTCACCATGACTTAGTTTTTCCCTGGTAATCATGCAAACTCAAACAACCAACTGTCAACCTACTCTGATACCACTTGATCCAAAAATGATATTTTAATGACTTGGTTAGGCATTTTGCATGAGTTGATTTACCATTCAGAAATTAAAGAGAAGAGGGAGATTAAATGAAAGAATTTTGCAGCCATTCAAACACATAACTAACAACAAATTCACATAATAAACAACAAACCATAATTCCAAGAACTTGATAACGGAGTTCACTAAGTGTTGGCTACGTCTCTAGGTCCCGCTTCTAGTGGATGACCACATTATTCCTCTTTCTAATGCTCAATTACATCAATGAATGATTTACAAATTGCTGAAAAAAGGCTTACCAAGATGTTGCAGATGCTCTTCAAGAACTTATTAAAAAATCCTCCCAATAATACTCTCACAATTAGGCTCAAAAGGCCTCTTACATTACAAGAAATGGCATAAAGATCACTCCTTTACAAGCATTCCCATCTTCAAACATGCATAAAAACTCCTCCTTTTGGCCTCCAAGTGATTGTGTTTAAACATAAAATGAGTTGAGGGTCGAAATCCAAATTTCCCCCAACTTTATGGCCTCAGATTGGGCTCAAATCCCCTTCAGAGGGCCAAACATCCTCAAAAATCACTAAAAATCAGCTAAAAATCCACTAAAATAAGGTCAAAACCCACTTTTGGCTAAAAATTTGGTTAAGCCCCCAAGAATAGGGCATGCACCCCTTTCTTTGGTCATATGGGAGTCACATGGCCTGGATCTAGGCCCTTTAGGGCCCTGTTCCCAGGCGCACCCCTGGTCACAGCCCCTGTCATATGGCCTAGCACCTCCCTTAACCATGAAAAGGTGCTTAAGTTAGATTTTTAAAAAGTGGATGTATTTCTAAAGTTTGGTTCTTGTCTTTGTGGCTAGTGCATTAGTGCTAGGAATTTGTTATGTTGATAGGTCATAGGTTCGAATCCCATGGAGTCAGATTAAATTTTCCATTCGGCCCTTTTAGAGCCCATCAAGGTGACACGTGGCACCTTGTGGTTGGGCCACATGTTAGCCCATGGTTGGCCAAAACCATACCATGTGGACCAATCACCCCTTGCCACTTGTCAACATCAGAAACTGTTGAATGTCGAGATCTGAAATGCCATGTGTCAATTGCAGGAGTTACCACTTGTTGAGCACAGAAGCTGCCAAGTGTCACATGTTGAGTATGCCATGTGTCCCTTTGACCCTTTGACTTTTGCTCGAGAAGACCAAATTTTCCAACTACCATAACTTTCTCATACGATGTCCGTTTTTCAATCTGTTTGCACCGCCATAAATCTTGCAAAGATCACTTCGTGATAATGTTGTTTTCTTAAGCATTTAAAAACTTTGATTTTTTATCATTTCAGGATCCAGTTTGGATCAAATGATGTGTTCTTTATAGTTATACATTATTATGTTTCATCATCGTTTTATATGGTGTTATGAATGGTTGTGTTTAGGATGTAGTATAACTCACAAGACAAAAGTGGGTCTCACAGTTAATAGACATTTTGAATGTTTTATTAATCGAATATGATTCTAGTTATGGTTTTTACCTATCATATTTTATCATTCACCCATAATCTTAAGTCTTGGTAATGTGCCTCAGTTGAGCCTTAGTTGAGACATTCCCCATTCTTAGATATTGATATGTTGATGCTAGACTACAACCATTTTGTTGGAAACTCAAGATTATGTTCACCCTAATGCACTCATTCAAACCAATGGGCCATGTCAACTATAGTGATGAGTTATGAGTAAGTAACAACAAGTTACACACAACATTTTGCAAGAGAAGAACCAATCTCAAGTTTTGAATCAATGGGCAATGAAGGAATCCCCAGAGTGTGCATTAAGGTAGGAGAAAGAGGAGTGTATGGCTTTAGGGTATGCTCTTACCACTATTTTGGAATATTGGTATTTTGGAATATTGGTGGAGTGCACAAGATTTATTACCGACATATTTGAGAAGAGTGCCTAGCTCTAAGGTATGCTCTTCCCACTCTTTAGACATATTGGTGGAAGGAACAAGATTATTTACCGAACATATTTGATATCGCCACTAAATCCTTTTCATGGGAAATTCCTCAACCAGATCCATATAGAAAGAGTTGGAATCTTCAACTAAGGAATAATATACAAAATATATACTATAATGCATGCACCATTGGTTGTATGCTATAATGCATTCACCCCGCTTTCACATTATTATTTATTTATATGGTCCATATAAAACCCCAAAATATCCAATAATATATTGAAATTATATATTTGATCCCATGAATTTTGTTGCTTACACTCTCACTAGTGTTTATAAAGAGATTTAAATGGAAAAACTCCTCTTTAAAGGCTTTCCTACTATCAAGGGGGAATAAAATAAATAGTCAGCTATCCACAGGACGTAGCATGAAATCCAGTGCCTGCCCCAACTTACGTCAAGCAGCTAAATCTGTGTCAAGATTGAAAAGGGCATGGGAGTACTTCAGTGCTTTATTCTGCTTCTCTCTGCAAAGAGCTACAAAGTTAATTTAATGAAATAAAGTTGAGTGCTGAGAAAACAATATTTATATTGGTGAACAACTGGTAAGTTCATTCAAATTGATTTAATATGCGATCTGGCATTACTTTTTTAGTTTATTTAAAGTAATGTTTAATGATATATAATTTTTGATTCTTAGATATTTGGTGCTAACATATCTTACCGTGGGGAAATTTGTATACATGATTCACAAGAGAATAAAGTTGAGAGTAGAGAAAGAAATATTTATATTTGTGAACAATGTGTTGCCATCAATTTGTAAGTTCAATCAAATTGATTTAATGTGACACTCAATTTGAATATAAAATGTCTTGTTCTACTCTCCATTTTACATATAAAAGACATTTTCATTTGACCTTAGATTTTCTTGGATTCTCTTTCCATATATAGAGGTAGTGTACATAGGGAGTTTGGTATATGAGTCTTATCTTTGATTGAGCTTGTTATTTTCTCATATTTGTAGTGTCCTTATTTCCATACCATGGCTTTGATGTCATCTATGTATGAGGAGCACAAGGATGGAGATGGATTTCATTATTTCACATACAATGGTGAAAATACATTCGGCCAAGCCAATGAGGCTTCTTTGGAGCCTAAACAACAATAGGATTTATTCATATTTCAATATAATGATTAATGTAGCCTAGATGGACATATGCAGATGTTTTCAAATTTCTATATTGGCCACAAGTAACTTTCTAGCTATTTCCTATAAAATGTTTTGACAACTTGATGGTGTAGATAAACATTTGCAAATGATAAAATCATAACTACTTGGATTTCTTTATTTCACATACAGTGGTGAAAACACATTTGGCCAAGCCAATGAGGCTTCTCTAGATCCCAAACAACAATAGGATTTATCTAGATTTCAATATAGTGGAGCATGTATCCTAGATGGACATATGTATATGTTTTTGAATTTCTATTTATATGTACAAGTCACAAGTAAATTTATAGATACTTCCTATAAAATGTTTTGACTGCTTGATGGTGTCGATAAACATTGCCAAAAGATAAAATCTTAATTTTTATGTTACATGTTGTGATTGATATGATTCATGGGATTAGGCATTATATCTGGGACATCCCAAACATGAAGGAACTTTGGATGGTCCAAATTGCATTATTATATTATTTCTCATCTATCTTAATGCTTTCAAAATGGAAAAAAATTGGAGGAATCAACATGCAAGGTCATTTTAGTGGTAGGTCCCAGTTTGGAAAATTGGGGTCTGGAACCTTCCAGAGTCATTTTGAGGCATTAAACGACACGTTTTGGTTTCTGGTGTCTAGAAATTTCACCACCCCTTGACAATGTTCTAGACTCTGAGACCTTTCCAACAGTGCAGACTATGCGTCAATCGGAGTCTGTATGCAAAATTTATGCCTCTCGCAAGTTCAACTATAGTGTTGACCACCATGGTACAAGAATATGCCACAACAAACCTCATTACTCATGCATATGGGGCTATCCACGTGAGGAATTTCAAGAATATTCTAGAAGGTTCAAAACCCTATACAATTGAGGGTTGAGGAAGTAAAAAACCTACCCCTAGATGGCTATTGGGATATGTTAAATACCGGGCCACTAGGAGGACAAGGGGTTCCATTCTGTGTTATTGTATTTTGTTCCATGGTAGAGAAGAACAATTGGGAGTGGGAAATTAGAGAGCATAACAGAGGGGGTTAATGTTTTGTGGTAGCCTAACAGGCCATACGTCTCAGGTAACTCCATACTTGTATTATTTCTATACTAGAGAAAAGAGAGCAGATCAAACTCACCTTCTAGATGGGTTTTCTCCCATAAGGGTTTACTAGAGAAAATATTTGTGTTATCTAGTGGATGGTGTGTGATTGTACTTTATTGTTCTTTATTTTCCACATTTTATCTATTCCATGCATAAGCATAAAATCAGTAACTAAATATTTTGGAATCTAAAGGAATTTAACCTTCATGGTGTAGATTTTAGTTTTATTTATCAGATTTTGTAACGGACCCAGTCTGCCACTGAGTCTCGTTACCACCTTACATGTGCTCTAATACCAATTTGTAATGTACTGAGTCTCCCACTAAGTCCCATTACCACATTACACACTCTTTGATACCACTTTGTAATGTACCCAGTAGACCATAGGTTGGCCACATCACACAACCCCAACTTCAAGAGCACTAAGTCAACCCAACTGTAACATTCCCAACATACTACTGAGCAATGTTACACTGATGTTTCACTGCGTAGTTTCTACTCTAACATAATTCTGTGTAGTTAACTAGAAGTAACGTTCTCAACCCAAGCTTGAGTCGAGCTAGAAAACATGTTACAACGAAAGCAACAATCTCATTTCCATACAACCTTAAGCAGCGGAATCAAATCAAACAATTACACGCACCAACATATTGACCACATAGTACAATTGTGTGCAAAACCACCTAGGTTTCATGCGTCACTTCTGATATTACTTTGAATAGGGTCTAATTTCTTATCCTCACACACAAGTTCCATCATTTTGAATCACACAAGTGAAAATATTGCACACCCACCCACTCAATCCTCTTATTGATGACTCATAACCAAAATCACAAGGTCAAACTTAATAGGAAAGGTTACCATCAACTAACATACTCATGCACAACTACAATTAGAGGCTAGAACACCATACTTACATGAGCATGCAACAATTAAAAAAATAACAACAAATAATTATATGCAACACATACAATAATTTATCCCATGTCAAACATAGACAAAAATGCATGCAGTCAAAAAGACAAGCATATAAAGAACACTTATATTTTATGAGAGTCACCAAATGTGACCTTGACTTAGACGTTCCTCCTAGCCATAGATGTTGTTACTCATAATCTTTCAACAACATGTCACCCTCGAGTTGGGTCTCAAATCCACCAAGGATAAGGGGTTCCTAGAGACAAACTATGGTCTGAAACTCCACAAAATTTCCTAGTCCTAAATTCCCACTGTTGCAACTAGCCCATGATCCCTCACTCCCCACACACATGTCATACCCAAGGAAGTGTTCCCCTTCTCTGCTCAACATTCCTTCAACTACCCCACTTCCCTTCCCAAGGTTACTAACAACAGGTTGGATGGGAAGTCGTTGATCCCTGCAACTAATGCTCAGTGCACCAAGTAGCAACTCTCAACAAATCCCTTTCCTAGAGTGTATTCCCATGAGTCTGACAACCACTCCACAAAAACCAGTCTCTCACCCAAAGAGATTTCTCATGGTATCTCACCCAACTCTTCGACAATGAATCTCTGGATACATCCCAACAAGTCCTTACAAGATTCTCACTCCAAATAAGGTAATAATCATATTTTCCATACATTTTGGCCCCCTTTTACTCACGAGAGCCTGAAACATCAATTCCCTTCCCATGGTTGATAATCCCATGCAGAATAATAATCATGATAGTGCCCAAAATACACTAAGGTCGGAAATATATATTGCATGCCTTCCACTTGACACTTGTCACCTTCAAAAGTAGATTTAAGCCACCTGGTAACCCATTCCCTACCCTCGAGAACTTAGGATAAAAACAATATATCTCACATTACACTTTTCTGGAAATATTATTAAAATATTCTCCATGACTTACGACTCACCCCCCTTTTTTCCCTTTTCCTGTGGACTCATCCCCCCATCTCTTTTTGTATGAGTCAGTGAGTACGCAATGATGCAATATAACATTAATATACATGATTAAATTTACATGGATAGGCACACTGGCCTATCAGTGTCCAGGCTGACGGGCCTCATAATCGCAGAGGCTTTGTGGATTCAAAACAAAAACCTTCATGTATGTGTGTGTGTGTGTATATATATATATATAACTCAGTATTGTTCACTTTCCAGATCATTACCATGCACTAACCCAAGTGCGAATGTGTGCACCATGTCTTTGTTAACACTTCTTTGCGCACTACTCTGATGCGTGCAACACCAAAACCAAGTGTCCTTGTCTCACCAGTCTATATGTACAATTACAAAGGGTTTTGGATCAAGGACACTACAATCCCCTCCCCCTTATTTATGCATTTTCCTTAGTGCATCATATACACATATACATACAAAATTTCAACAATATTCAAAAATATGAGGACACTCTACTCTCATAGCATCCTTGTGCTTCCAAGTTGCATCCTCAAGACTGTACCAGGTCCATTACACCTTTACCATATCCATGGTTTGATTTCAGATATCCTTGACTTTCTGATCCAATATGCAAACCGATCGCACTTGAAATCGGCCTTCTGGCTCCACCTAAATCACATTCCAGTCAATGACATGATTAGCATCAGGTACATACTTATTAAGAAATAACACATGGAAAAAATTATGAATTCATAAAGGCACATGAAATGCAAGCATATAAGCAACAGGATCAATCCTTTCAAGGATTTCAAATGGCCCACAATAACATGTTGCTAACTTAGAACACTTTCCCAACTTAAGGGAATTGGGCATGGCCTTTACTTTCATAAATGCGTGATCACCCACTCCAAATTCTCTATGGGTTATGCCTCTATCTACGCATATTTTTTTCCTATCTTTGGCATCCTTTAAATTATTCCTTATCTTTACAATCTTCTCCTCCATTTCCTGGAGTAGATCTTCCCCAACTACTGCTTGGTCTGCTGGGTTATCCCAACTCACAGGTGTGTTGCATTTTCTACCATAAAGTGATTCAAATGGGCTCATCTTTACAATTCTTGATACCCATTATTGTAAGAAAAATCTACCAAATGCAAGTAGTCTTCCCACTTTGATGGATTATCCATCACATACATTCTCAGCATGTCTTCAATCACCCATTTTACCCTCTTTGCCTGACCATCTGTCTCAGGGTGATATGTTGTGCTGAAATTCAGACTTGTTCCAAATCCTTCAAATAATCCTTTCCAAAAGTTCGAAGCAAACTTGGGATCTCTGTAAGACACAATTTTCTTAGGTACACCATGCATCTTGGAAACTTTGTGCATGTAAATATCAACAATGCCATCTTCCTTGTAATTTGACTTCATTGGAACAAAATGGGGAACTTTGGTAAGCTTGTCCACCACCACCATAATATAATCATGGTGCTTAAAATTCCTAGGAAACTTAGTTATAAATTCCATGGTCACCACTTCCCACTTCCACTCAAGAATGGGCAAGGGATGCAACAAACCCACTGGATGTCTATGCTTAGCCTTGTCCTTCTAAAATTCGATACATATCACAATAAAATTTTCAACTTCCTTTTTCATACTTGGTCAAAAAGTATTGCTTCTTGACCGCAACAATGGTCTTTTGGCAACCTAGATGCCCAACATAAGGAAACTTATGCATCTCTGACAATATCAGGCCTTTAAACTCTGAATCATTTAGTACATAGACTCTGCGTCTATACATGAGGATCTCATCCTCTCTTAGCTCATAGCCTTCCAACTTATGCTATGACATACCTAGTTGTAAGGTCGCACTTATATCCATATAGCACATATCTGATTTGGAAACTTCCAAAATTCCGTCGCACAATTTTTTTTTGTACATGCTAATGGTTGTAGCATGCATTTCATACATCCTCCTATTGAGTGCATCGACCACCTTTTTCTCTTTCCCCCTAATATGCTTTATGTCAAATTCATATTCACTGAGGAACTCTAACCACCTACTTTTTCTGGAATTCAAACTTGGTTGTCCAAAAAAATACTTCATACCACAATGGTTTATTCTCATCTCGAATATCTTACCCATGAGATAATGCCGCCACATCTTCAAATCATGCAATATGGCTTCCAATTCCAAACCATGTGTAGCATAGAGTCTTTCATGCTCTTTCAACTTCTTATACTCGTAGCATACCATATGTCCATTCTGACTCAGGAATCCACCTAGTCCTTCCTTGCATGCATATGTCCACGCCACTAAGTCTGCATCAGGATAAAAAATCCTCAAAATCATCGTACTTTTCAACAAACTCTTCAAGTGTTGAAAACTCCTTGCATAGTCTAGAGTCCACTCAAACCACACACCTTTCTTTTGCAAAGATGTAATCAAATGCGCAATCTATGAAAATCCTTCAATAAACCTTTTGTAGTACCTTGTTAATCCCATAAAGGATCTTACTTCTGCGATATTTCTTGATGTCATCCATTACTCAATGGATTTTATCTTCATTGGGTCCACAATTATTCCTTCTTCTGAACTAATATGACCCAAGTAGTGAACCTGTCGCTGATAAAATGAACACTTGCTCAACTTTTCATAAATTTGGTTCTCCCTCAACACCTGCAACACCATCCTCAAATTTTTCTCATGCTCTTCCTCAGACTTTGAGTAAATGAGAATGTCATCCAAAAACACAATGTCAAAATTATCTAAATAATCTATGAAAACTCCATTCATCAAACACATGAATACAACTGGTGCATTTGAAAATCCAAATGGCACCACTGTGAACTCATAGTGACCATACCTTATTCTGAAGGTCTTCTTATTGTGTATTTCTCTTTTATGATCACTTGGTGATATCTATATCTGAGATCTATCTTGGAAAATATTTGTGCGCCTCTCAGTTGATCAAACATGTCATCTATCCTTGGAAAAGGATACATGTTCTTCACTATTACCTTGTTCCATTTCCTAAAGTCTATACAAAGTCTCAGTTTACCGTCCTTCTTCATGAATAAAATTGGCACACCCCAAGGTGACCCACTTGGGAATATATACCCCTTTTTCATAAGTTCTTCGATTTGTATCTACAACGCCTTCAACTCTAGCATACTTATCCTATAAGGAGTCCTGAATACAGGTGTTTCTCCTGGCATCAAATTAATATAGAAGTTAATATCTCTTTTCGGAGGCAATCATGATATCTCTTTAAAGACATCCTCAAACTCTTTTATCACTGCACAATCTTCCACACTTGGCACTTTATACTTAGATGTCTCTTCCATGTGTGTTGTGAATACTTGAAATCCTTTCCTGTAGTGTTTCTTCAATTGCAATGTTAAAACTTGTCTAATAGTCACAATTTTTGAAACTCCTTGAACATAAATCAAATTTCCATGCTCATCTAGACAAGTAAATTTCTTATTATAACAATCCAGGACAACATGGTGCTCCTCCAACCAATCCATACCAATGAGGAAATCGTACGAAACCAAATGTATGATATTTAAATCACCATTTGTGTGCAGTCCATTCATATCCATTGGACATGCCTTAACCACCTCACTAATCTTCATTTTTTCTCCTATAGCTAACCGCACCAACTAAGATTTTCCTAGATTGCTTCTCGACAAATGGAATCTTTCCACCATATTAGGATCTAGATAACTATGACTAGCTCTTGAATCTATTAAAATAGAAATGGGTTGGTCATTAATCTTACCTTCCACTTCAATCATGTGCGACTAAAACTCAGCCTACTTGTTATCCAATGCTGCGTAGATCCTTGGAACATTTCTACCCATGTCTTCAATTGTTGCAGCTTGTTGTACATTATGCAAAGTCCTTGATTTATCACCTCTCTGAGGGCAATCTTTGCACATATGATTTCCTCCACAACCCAAACATTGCATAGGTTGTTGTCATGAATTTTTTCCCTCTTTTTCTGAGATTTTGGGCTCCTAAGGTTTGACTTTCCTTGCGCAATATTTCAGAAAAATGATGGCTTAACTTCCTTCTTTCTCTGTTCCACCTGAATTTTCATCTTGTCTTCCCAAGCCTTTTGGAAATTTGATATTCCCTTTGTCGATCATAAAGACACTTAGCACACCTTATGGTTTCTTCCAACGTCTTGGGGTCATCATACTATATCTAGTCACTGATAAATGATGGAAATCCACTCAAATACCTTTGAATCTTCACTTGTTCATCCTTGATGAAAGGAACATATTTTAGCATCTCTAAAAATCTCCTTTTGTACTCATCTATTGTCATACACGCGAACTTGAGTTCGAAGAACTCCATTTTTCTATCATAGTACCTCTTGGTTAAGTATTTCTTTTGGAAATACCTCATAAACTCCCTCTAAGTCACTTTCTTCTCATCAATGTGTTGCATTCTCACATATTGATTCCACCACATTGATGCTTTTCCTTTTAACTTATAAATAACAATTATCCATTCTGCCTTCACAGAATAGTTATGCAGTTGGAAGTACTTTCTCATACCCATCAACCAAGTCTCTGCATATTCATCCTTCTTGTGCTCACCATCAAAGGTAGGAGGCTTGATATTTTTCATTTCCCCTTGTAGTTCGTCCACCCCATGCCTTCTCTTATGCTTTCTGACAGGAGATGGACTTGAACTACTACATGTTTTTCTGAAAGAATGCTTACCAACACCTCTTTCTTCTCTTATTTTCTCATCATGAGACATGCGATTTCTTGATCTACTCAAATCTGTCTCCTTATCCATATTATTTTCTATTATGTCCATACTTTTCATCAATTTGACATTGAAGTCATCTTGTTGCACCTTGGCTCTCATAATCCTTTTGTTATCATCCTTATAGCTTTGGACATCTTTCTATAATACTTTTACCATTTCTACCAAGTTTATGTGCTCCCCCTTGGATTTTGTACCATCATCACCCAAACCGACATACAGATCTCTGAATTTGTCATCAAGACTGTAATTTCTTTGTGCATCATCCATGCTTTCAAACTCTTGCACTGACTATGTCTTGCTCTATTCGCTGATAATTCTGCAAAACGTGCAGGAAATTAATATTTGTTAGATGGTTTCATGCAACAACTACATGAAAACTTTGCACCATTTTGTCATAATCGTTTCCTCGGATTTTCTTGGATGATTTAACATTCCAACTCCAATGCGCACAACTATGCATCACAACTATTGCGTGCATTACAACTCTATACTGCGAACCAATGGTTTTTCACACAAACTAAACTCTGCACTATGAGGCACTAATTCTTAATGCACACATTTATTCCTGCTATCTCTGGTCCATACAACTCATGTGTTGAACCAATATATATGATACCAATTTGTAATGTACTCAGTCTACCATTGAGTCTCGTTACCACCTTACACACACTTTGATACCAATTTGTAACGTACTAGTCTCCCATTGAGTCTTATTACCATCTTACACACTCTATGATACCACTTTGTAACATACCTAGTCTCCCACAGGCTGGCCACGTCACAAAACCTCAACTTCAAGAGAACTAAGTCAACCCAACTGTAACATTCCCAGCATACTACTGAGCAATGTTATGTTGATGTTTCATAGTGCAGTTTCTACTCTAACATAAGTCCGTGCAGTTAACTAGAAGTAATGCGCTCATCCTAATCTTGAGTCACGCTACACAACTTGTTACAACAGAAGCAACAATCTCATTTCCGTACAACCTTAAGCAGCAGAATTAAATAAAACAACTACGTGCACTAGCAGGTTGACCACATAGTACAATTGTGCGCACAACCACCTAGGCGTCATGCACCACTTATGATATTATTGTGCGTAGGGTCTAATTCCTTATCCACACACACAATTTCCACCCTTTTGAATCACACAAGCTACAATCCTACACACCCGACCACTCAATCCTCTTCTTGATGACTCATAACCAAAATCACAAGGTCAAACTTAACAGGAAAGGTTAACATCAACTGACATACTCATACTCAACTACAATTAGAGGCTAGAACACCATGAAACAATTAACAAAATAACAGTAAATACTTATATGTAAAAAATACAAGAATTTATCCCATGTTAAACATAGACAAAAATGCACGCAGTAAACAACACAAGCACATAAATAACACTTATCTTTTATGAGAGTCACCAATTGTAGCCTTGACTTAGAAATTCCTCTCGTCCATAGATGTTGTTACTCATAAGATTTCAACAACAGGTCACCCCCAAGATGGGGCTCAAGTCCACCAGGGATAAGGGGTTCCTAGAGACAAACTATGGTCTAAAAATCCACATAATTTTCCAATCCTAAGTTCCCATTGTTGCAACTATCCCACGGTCCCTCATTCCCCATGCACCTGTCACACCCAAGGAAGTCTGCCCATTCTCTTCTCAGCATTCCTTCGGCTTCGCCAATTACCTTCCCGGGGTTACCAACAACAGGTTGAACACGAATTATTTGAGCCCTGCGACTAATGCTCAACGCACCAGGTAGCAACACTATTTCCTGAAGAGTATTCCCATGGGTCTTAAAACCACTCCACAACAACCAGTCTCTCACCTAGAGTGACTTCTCACGGTCTATCACCCAAATATTTGACAGTGAATATCTGGATACAACCCCACAACTCCTTCCAATCTTCTCGTTCCATATGAGGTAATAATCATATTTTCCATACAGTCTGACCCCCTTCTGCTCATGAGAGCATTCAACATCAATTCCCTTCCCATAGTTTATAATACCATGCAAAATAATAATTGTGATAGTGCCCAAAATACATTAAGGCCAGGAATATATATTGCATGCCTTCCACTTGACACTTGTCACCTACAAAAGTAGATTTAAGCCACTTGGTGACCCATTCCATACCCTTGGGAACTCAGTATAAAAAAAATATATCTGACATTACATTTTTCTGAAAATATTATTAAAATATT
>JZKD02S2163395.1:337171-352642 GCA_000966675.3 Picea glauca
GAGAATCCCCTCAATATATAAGAGAGAATGAATTAGTTACTTGGATAGGAATGATCCCAAAATATCAGGAAAGCTAGTACTTAGATAACCATTCGAATGCCATCTCATCCTTCTAAAAGATTCCCTTCTAGAAGGTTCGAGAATTCATCTTTTTCCCTTCTTTATAAAGAGTTTGCACCCTAACAGTTAGGCACAGTGCGAACTTCTCACACCCTGGCTTAAGGCAGCCTGCGAGAATCATGCATTCTCACAGGCAAATGTATTGGCAGCCTGCGAACCTTCCTCAAAACTGTGATTTCTGGAAAGAGATAAAGGTAACTTTTCTCAGGATGAAGTTCTAATGAAGAGCCTGAGTACACCATCATCAATACATCATCATGACGACCAAAATTACGGATAACAGAATGCTCCCTAAAGTCTGAGATTGGAACCAGTGATAGTCAATAGACTTTGTAAGTTGCATGTGTGTGTCAAGAACCAAGAGCACATCTAATCGGAAACCGGCAAACACCCAAGCATCTGCAGAACATCATATATATCAATTCTGAGGTAGGCATTCCCATACTCAGATCATAGACTGATGACATCATAAACAAAGGTCATGGCCACCAATCATACACTGTGGATCCATTCCGTCACAATATAACATAGCCACCTGAATACACTGTGGATCTATGCGATAAATTTCAGATCAAGAAAACATAGCCACGAAACATACACAGTGGATCTATGTGTCGCAAATTATACATACTCCATCGCAACCTGGATCACAAAGATAATATCCAGGGTCTTCAACCTCGTTGCCCAAAGTACGAATCTAACCATGTGATTACATGTGTTGAAGTTGAACATGGTAGAAACCACTTGATTACCGGTCATTGATGTAACCGTTAACAAGTGCGAGGGAAATCACCATTAATGTCAATGACTCCCAAGGTACTATAGTAAAATCCATCGACTGTGAATAAATGAGTTGATGTCGAACATCCGACAGAATCTTTCGATCAGGGGTCAATGATGTAAACCCACTGTCAAAAGAGAGGAAACTTTCCATTGAGGCATGCAAGCTCCAAGGTACTGAATAATTTCTAAGTCTTGATTCCAGATAATGAGTTGAAGTCGATGGAACAAAACTCGTCACAGGAGGGCCTTGATGTATCCCCCATCAATGACATGAAATGAGTAACAAAGTTTGAAGGTGAAACAGAGCATTTTGCAAATTGGACTGGACACAGGGAAGGCCGACACGGAGAGAATAGATAACTGCAGATGGCCGACTCAATATAGGTTTCATATGGACTTCTCTTGAACATATGAACGACATGACCAATGATTTGGCAGCATTGACTCAAAGACGACATATGGAATGACCTTGTAATCAATCGAAAGAGAGACAAATGTATTTCCCAAACCAGCTTCAAATGATGAATAGGGGGTGTCATGTTCAAGAGCGACACTTACTGCCAATCGATACAAAGATGAAACATATCCCTTTCCCAAATTTTCCCCCACCATTTCTGGCAAGTACCTCTTTATTTTTACGCAAGATTGAAGAAGATCACATATGCTTATTGATATAATCTCATCCTTTGGACAAGTCCCTCGGAGTATTTTTAACGAACCCTAAGAAGGAGTGGTTCGGTCCCATCACGGGTCTGTCAATGTTTGTTTAACGAGTCCAGAGATAGTAAACTCGAAGGTTTTTCAAGATTATAGAGTTTGGAAAAGCACTTAAAAGAGAACTCTCTCAGTTCCTTTTTCATAAAATAGTCTGGATGAGACCGAAAAAGAGAGAAATTATCGCCCACCGGACGCATACTTCAAATACTTTATCGAGCGTGAAGATAGCAAGGTCGCTCGGCGATCTTTTCATGTTTAGAGAGTCTGAAAAGAGCTTAAAGAGAACTCCAGGGGGGTTCCTTTTTTCATATAACCTTGGTGAGCCCGAAAAAGTGATAAAACTATGCTCAATCACGTTCTTATGTTTTTCACGAGCGCAAGAACGGACAAAAAGATGCTCTAGGTTTTATGTAAAAACCATAAAAAATAATTAAAATCACACCATAATGGAGAAAAATATGTCCATATCCTTGTTTGTAATCATCAATGTTTCACACCTGCAAGTCATTACACTCTTTTTTATATTAGTAATTAGGTTTAAACAACAGATAAACATAAAAACCCAAAAATGACATAGTAAAAAGTAAATTAAATGAGTAAATACACAGTTTCACCATATCATTTCACATTTTCACTATTGAGTTCCAAAAACCCCCTTTTTACCCTCTGAATTCGGCGTTGATTTTCGGGAGCTATAAGAGATCATTTGACGAGCCGTCTGCAACATTGCAGTAAGCTCTTCATTCTTGACCTTTTCATGGTTTAAAATTTTGATTTCATTGGTTAGTTTTTCATTTTTAAGTGGCTTTTTGAACCCTACATGCGCATAATCATTCTCCCAGGGCAACCCATATGGGACCTGCGAGAATGATGCGTTCTCACAGGTGAGCTTTGAGCCACCTGCGAGGTGTTCGCACTGTGTATAATAAGGCACCTATGAGCAGTGCATAACTCAAAAATAAATTTAAATGTTTAGCCAATGAAAAAGAATCATATCATGAATGAAATCATTAATCATCCTTGTATGTTCCTTATGCAGATAAATAGCCACAAACATGGTGCTTGAGTGGAGAAAACGAGAACATGAGGAGGATAATGCAAATGCCGAGAATCATCCTCCCACCATAGCTACATTGAGAGATTATGGGCTATTAAAATACTTTTGCATCCCGGGCATGGGAGCCCAAGTCAGATTACTAGAGTATCTAGTCCGTATGTGGGACCCAGACCAGCAAGTTTTTAATTTATGAGCTCACACATTATCCATTGACATTGAAGACATATACTTCTTGACTGGATTGTCCAGGCACGGGTATTATGTCAGTCTAACCGGTAGCAGAGGTGGCGAGTTAAAAATGAGTGAATACTGCAATCAATACTGTGTACCTGAGGCTGAGAGGAAAAAGGGAAAAGTGGCTATTTGGGGGGCACAAGAATTGACCCTCCGCACTATCCTCTTCACGATTGCTCGGATGGTTGGGAGTTCTGCTCCCCATATGGCATTACAGAGCTACTTCCAGTACACCATCGAGTGTACTGAACCTTGAGTATTTAACTGGGCTGATGCAGTTTTGCACAGTATCAAAAGACAACTGACTAAGTGCAGGCGGGGTGAATTGAAACAATTTGGATATGGATCTTTGTTAGTGTCCTTCTTCCTCAAGAGGGTCCCCGTATTTAGACTACAGGTTGAGTGGGACTTTCCGGGTCCTAGGGATCCAAGAATGTTGCGATGGTGTCGGCTCATGGCCCAGCACGTGGCATGACCAATCGTCAAATATGACGATATTTTCTTTGACTGGCTGCAAAACCAGATGTTGATGGTCGATGACTACGCGTATGCCAGGTTGGATTTCAGAAGTGATACAGATTTAGCACTACCTCAGGACGCTCAGTGGGGAGACCTCGGTAAGAAGTACACGCATTTTCTCTTTTTAAATGTTTTTGAATTTTTTTTATCATATTTAAATGTTTTTGTTTTATAGATTTATCCGAAGACTAACACAAAATGTTTGTTGATAACATAGATGTTGGATCATATAGACCTCCTGTCACCTCTCCTATCTAGTGACGAGGAGAAGTAGCAGCAGTAGCACCACAGTATGCCAAAGATTACCAAGTGGTGGAATAGAATTTAGAGGGCCTGACAACAGACATTCCAGATATGACTCTGGAAGAGATTCTACGATGCGATCAGCGTCACACTGTAGGGGTATCAGCAGTTATGGGTCGACTTCTCTGCAGGGTTTCTAGGGCAGTTGTGTGTTACCGTGAATGTCATCCATGACATCACTATGTAGAAGCTATAAGCTTCAATTTTTGATATTTTGGTCTTCGGACAAACTTTTTTGTAAAAACAAACTCTTTTGATCGTTATATATACAGATGGTTTCTATCGGCTTACTTTAATGTGTGAATTTTAATGTGTTTGAATTATAAATGGTTTAAATGTCTATCCAATACATAGTTAGCCAATGCATCTGTTAATGTATTAAGACATCTAGGAATATGTTGATATTCAATGTGATCAAAATACCGTTCCAAGAGGCGAATCCGCAAATATACCCGTAACAGAGTAGGAGTTCGAATAGAGTAGATATTACTTAGTTGTAGTACTACAAGCTGTGAGTCAAGTCGCACAACCAAATGAAAAATTCCAAGAGAGATAGCATCTACTAATAATTCAATAACGACGCTATACTCTGCGATGTTGTTGGTTGCCCGACCAAGACATACACCTGGTAAAGATATCAGTTCGTTTGTTGGGGCATAGATTTCCCATGCAGCAGAAGCTAAGTTCTAAGTACTGTGGCTAGCACCATCAGCGAAACCAATATAGGGTAGCGAAGACTCCGACATATAGCAATCAAACACAATGTCACATAAGGGCAGATACCAGATAACGCCAAAAGCAAACTAAAGTAGCACACACAAAGTATGATACATAAAATACAAGTACTTGTGCACAAGTGACTTATGCATAATACTTCTTCAAGTACAACCCATTTCTGGGTTCACTTAAAGGGATACCCTCATAATCGACCAGCTCATACGCTCATTTTTCCAAAACTCGGCAAACAATGTAAGGACCATGCCACATTGGTTCGAATTTCCCAGCTCCTAAGAAATCTTTATCCTGTTCATAAAGAAGAACAAGATCACCTTCAGAGAAAACGTGAGGATTTACATGTTTGTCATAGTGTGCCTTAACACGTTTCTTCTAGGCTTCTATTACTAGAGTGGCGTTACGTCGAGTCTCGTCTAATCGCATCAGATACAAAAGATGTTATTTTTCAATAGAAGTATTGGGTAAGAGTTCGACAGCTAGCTTCAGAGAGGGTATCTCACATTCTATAGGAAGAATGGCTTCCACACCATAGACTAATCGAAAAGGCGTAAACCCAGTAGCAGATTTGACAGATGTCCGATATGCCCACAATGCCGAAAATAGCATCGTGTGCCAGCTTGTTTTATGAATTCCTATCATCTATCGAAGCATAGTTATAAGAACCTTATTGATTACTTCGACCTGGCCATTAGCTTGCGGATAATAGGGTGTTGAGTTATCATGGAGAAGACCCAACTTTTCCGTAAGTTCAGACATCATAAAATTCCTAAAATGACTACCGTGATCAATAAAAATAGCTTGGGGAACACCAAAATGAGCTATGACATGGTTAAAAAGAAACAACATTGCAGTCTTTCCAGTATTATCGAATGTTGGCATCGCCTCGGCCCATTTTGTAAAATAATCAACAGCTACAATGATGTAACCATGCCCCCCGGCCGAGTGAGGGTGACATGTCATGAAATCAATGCCCCATTTGCAAAAGGACCAACTGAGACCATAGGATGAAGAGGAGCAGGATGCGACCGAATTTTCCAATTGTAGGTCTAGCAGGCATGGCACTTCTGAACGGCAGTAATGCAGTCGTTGAACAAGGAAGGCCAAAAATATCATGTGTGTAAGATCTTATGGGCAATAGCATACCCAGACATATGACCACCACATGCTCCAGAATGGAAGTCATTCAGTGCTTTCTCGGCTTCGTCAAAAGTCAAACAACATCGAAAAATAGAGTCAATTCTTCGACAGTAAAGAGTATCTCCAAGGATAATGTACTGACGAGCTTGATAACGGACACAACGTCATTCAGTACTAGACAAAGCAGGCCGGAAAGTCTGGGTTTGGATATATATAATGATATCTCCATACCAAATATCGTCAGTGATGATAAGGAAAAGTGATTCATCAGGTAATGAATCTACTGCTACATTTTACGTGGCAGAGTGAGGAAAATCACAGATTAACTCAGCAAAAACTAAGGATTTCTTAGACGTGGCACGATCAAATTCCAAGTCAAACTCTTAGAGTATGACAATCCATTTGGAGTACTTGACCCCTAGCAATTGACATGTCAAAATATATTGCATAGGGTTGCAATGAGAAATCATGGTAGTTTTCCTCTAGAGAATATACTGCCGAAAGCATTGAACGGCTTGAACGGTAGCCAAAGCCAGTTTTTCAACATGTTGATACTTGATTTCAATGGATGTGAGACTTCGACTCAAGTAATAAACAACATGTTCATCGTGTGCATCATCCTCTTGAATGAGAACCATGCCGATGGTATACTTTGAGGCAGCAAGATAAAGAAAGTAATCACGACTATAATCAAGAGGGAAGAGAAGTGGAACTTTCGTGAGGGACAACTTCAAAGCCTCAAAAGCATTGTTGGCAACAGTATCCCAGACAAACTCTGAACCTTTCTTTAGTAGCCGTGTAAAACCACGAGTAATCTCGGCGTAATTAGGGATGAAACGACGAAGAAAGTTTGCTTTCCCCTGCAAACTTTGCAACTGGCACAATGTAGAAGGAGGAGGGAGATTAAGAATCACCTCAACCTTAAGAGGATCTACCCGGATCCCTTGACGTGAAACAATGAAACCTAGAAGATGGCCAGATTCTACGCAAAAAATGCATTTATGAGGATTTAAATGAATTCGATAGAACTGACAACGAACGAAAATGGCGCGGAGATGAGTGGGGTGATCGACTCGGTGTAAAGAATGAGCTGGTAAATCGTCCAAATAAGGTTGAACGATATGCTTTATATCGTGAAATGCATAAGACATAGCACGTTGAAACGTCACACCTACGTTCTTAAGACCGAAGGGAAGTTTTCTATAGGAAAAAGTACCCTAAGGAAAAATAAAAGCAGTTTTATGTTGGTCCTCGGGAGGGATGTTAATTTGATTATAGCCGGAGAAACCATCCATGAGAGAGAATATTTCACTTCCGGCACAGTCATCAACAATTTGGTCGACAAAAGGGGTTGGAAAGTTGTCTTTTGGACAGGCTTTGTTAATATCCCTATAATCAACACACACACGAATACTACCACCTTTCTTATCAATCGGTACAGGGTTGGAAACCCATTCTGTCAAAGCCACGGGATAAATAAAACCGGCTTTGAGAAGTTTTTCAACTTCGAGTTTGATAGCCACCGCTTTACGTGGATGGACTGGACGAGGCACTGCCGGACAGGTTTAGCTCCAAGGTATGTCTGTATCTCATGTACAACAATAGCAGGGTCGATACCTGGCATCTCTTCGTAGCTCTAGGCGAAGATGTCACGAAATTATTTGAACAAAGATGTATAGGTGACAATTTCATCCGGAGAACACGAAGCTCCAATATGAACATTTTCAACTATCCCAGGTTTAATTGATATATCAATGGGAATCGTGGGAGAAATATTACTGAGGTTCCCTTCGGCAAACACATCATGTGTAGCTCCAGGAATGGTCGATATGACAACAACATTCGACGGAGTCGAAATCCGTTGGTAGTTCTCGAGAGTGTGTTGTTCCAGAAAGAGTATGGAACGATGATGCCCATCATCCCAAGGGGTGTCCTCCATGACGGACATGATCATCTCGTCAATGGGAAAAATGACATGAAAAGGATCGGGAGACAACTCATCAAGAGAAGGTGTAGAAGGTGTTGTCGATTGAATGGCGTGATAAGCAGACTCAACCGGACTTAACGGCATGACGTCGTCGAAACGAGTGTGATCTCCAGGGTCGGGGACTACCCAAGGGTTGGAAGATATAGGAAGTTCATGAGGTATGGAGGAGATCATGTTAATAGAAGTGATTGACGGGCGAGGAACATCGGGTGGTGGTGGAATGGGGAAAGTACCCATTAACGAAGACTCTTTTAAAAGGCCTACAACGACATTCTCGTAACCCGGTGGGGTTTTAGCTATAAACGACACGTTGCTAGTGAGAGTATCAGAATTAAAGAAGGCAAGTTGATCAACTATAATAACTTTTCCCTAATGAGGAAATCGTACGACACAGAAAAGTGTTGACACAACAGCGCGCATAGAATCTATCTAGCTACAACCAAGTAGAAGATTATAATCCAAGGGAGCATCGAAAACTTCCACTTCAACTTGGACTGTCTTACCTTCTAGAGTAACAGGAAACGATGGAAGAACACCGTAAGGATTAAAACTAGAGCCATTGAAGGCTTTCAAAGTATTTTTTGATTTATTTAAAGGAGGAGAGCCAATGTCTTTCCAACAAGCAAAAGACATTACACACGTAGAGGCACCCTCATCGATAACAGTTCGACAAATATTCTTGTCGGCGACAACAACTTGTATCTGAAATGAAAGCTGAGGGGGTAACCTTAGAATATGATCTTCTAAGTCAAAGACTATTAAATTCGTATCTGTTGGATCAATTCCACCTATAGATTTCAACAAAGCCCTCTGTTTTGCAGGAAAAGACTGAAGGACTTCAAGGGCAGACATCGCTGAAGGTGCTTGGGCCAGATCTTTGACAATGCTATATTTCTGGGCTGCACGAGCATGAGGATTGAAGGCCGATTTCTTAACGACACCTTTCGGGGGTGGTCGCAGAACTGTATCAAGGCTCGGTCGTTCGAGATGAAGAGGACCGTTCGTAGGTGGAGTCGGTGGAGAGGGTTGTACCAAATCAGGAGGTAAATCGTCAACCTTCTCCTTAGATGGATTATAATCTTTGGCTCTAGTCGTGAGTGCAACGTTATTTTTTTTAGAATCACCGGTACACATCAAAACATATGATGTCATAGAAGTAGAAGGTTGGTCATGGATGACCAACTGGGCCTGTTGTTGAGACGGGAAGGGTTGGGACAAGACTGTCAGCGTAGATGGTTTCGACATTCCTTGAAGGAACTTAGTAACCTTGGCACGTCGTGGACAATCCTTCGTGTAGTGAACGTCACCACAGATAAGGAAAGGGTATCGTGGTTTGCGCTTATCCCGATCTTCAACAGGAGGGGTTTTAGTTTTCTCAGTTTGATTATTATTTTTTCTCTCCTTATTCTTGCCTCTCCCTTTCTTTGATTTATTTTTACCGGTCGGTGTAGATTGAACAACGTTCACCTCAGAAGTTTTACCGGTGGAAGTGGCAGGAGACGGAGCATTTTGAACATTAGAAGATGTAGATTTAGGGTTTGTACTTGAAACAGAATGTGAATGGACATGAGAAGTACCAATCACACCATTAGCTGCATGCGAGGCAGCTGGAGTAGTTGAAGTGCCGGAAGTACCAGGACGAGGTAATTCAGGTAGAAAATCATAAAGTGTTCCCATTTGCGAATAAAAAAGATAGAGATATTGAGCATGACTTATAGCCTGCTACTTCGTAACAACACCACCCATGGAAATTTCTTTACCAATTTCGTTCACGAAGGATTTCGTAAACCATTCTGCTAGTAAATGATCAGGGAGTTCAAGTTTAATAAGACGTTGTCTCCTTCACCACTCATGAATATGATATGATATATGAGTGCCTTTAGTTTGTTTGAAGGAATTCAAAATCTCAGTCCTAGTATCATAATGGATCGGTAACTGGTAATGTGTAAGAAAATCTATAGCTAGGGTGTTGAAGTCGGAAAATAAACCTCGTGGCAATTCAATATACCACTTCACAGCAGAACCAGTAAGGGTTCGTTGAAAAAGACGTAGACGAATGGAGTCATCCATCAACGATTTGGATGAGCACCATAAATGAAAAGTCATAACATGATTATTTGGGTCTTCTCCCACCTTGCCATCGAATTTCGGAATATTCGATGGAAGCTTGGCAGGAATAGCAGGCCATTGGGGAGAGTGACGAATAGGATCATTTAGAATCCTAGACAAATCTGGAAAATCCAAAGTAGCAAGAAAAGGCAACTACCGATTCACTTGTGGGTACTGGTGACTTTAGGGTGGAAGCCCTGTCGGCAAGCCAGTAGGCCAGTATGCAGTCTGCCCATAGTGGGAAGACCCTTGTTGATTTGGTGGTGGCTGAAGAGGATAGTAGTTCCAAGGATTATAACCTTGAGTTTGAGTAGGAACCGAAGGTTGAGAATTTTGACCCGAACCCCAAATAGGATTAGATAGACCTGGATAAGGTTAGCCAATAGTAGGGGCAGGTTGTTTCCCCCCAGTCATTTGAGGAAGATTTTGTAGCATCTGAGTCCAATACTGGGCCAAAGCCGAAGGCATATTTTGTCCAAAAGGTCAGGTTGGTCCCCCTATCGTAGGTATAGTTCCAACCGGAAGTTGTGTACCAACCATAGGTTGTGTAGTAACTGTGTTGTGTTTGGTAAAAAGAAATGGAACTGTGCCACCTTGTCCACCAACGGGAATCTGCAAATTTGGTGAAACTGTCGGTATAGTGCCACTGGGATTAGGATTACCAGAAGAAAATTGAGGGAGTGTCGGAATAAAACCAGGAATAGGGTGCCCATGAAAAGAAGGACCACCGGGAGTACCAGAAGGGGTTTGCGAAGATGTTGGATTGGAAGCATTCAACGCATGGTAGCTGGGTGGTAGTGTCGGAGTAACATGGTGCATTCGTTGGGTGTTAATAGGAGGAAGACCAGCTGTATTGAACCCAGTTGGGACACTCGTAGTAATCGCGAGATGGGCCATCTTGTCAGGGAGAGTAAAGTGATAAGTAGTATTCATCGGTACCGTCTCTGTCTCAGATAACACTGGAGGGTTAATTTCATAGATGACAGGCGAATCAGGACTAAAGAGGGGCCTGCGGACGTCGACTGACCAAAAAGGATCTTGGCCTTCTTCACCGAGAAAGGGCCCAATGGGTGATTCAGAAGAAGTAACAACTACGTCTCCAGAAGAATTTACTCGCACAAAAGGTCATTCACCACGGTGAATTCGATAGTCTTCTCTAGTATTAGTAATTCGGAAAGGTTCTAGAGAGTCAGTTGATTCCACCTAAGGTGTGGTAACAATTGTGGCTTCACCATGCTGAGGAGAATCCTCAGGTGTAGTGGTAGGCAAGGGTTGTGATTCGTCCAGATGCTTCGTAGATAAACCCTGCATCCTACGTGAGCGACATGGGGGAGCAATTGTAGATGAGTGACAAGCTCCGTGAAGAAATACCTATGGTCAACTTCGAGAAATAAACAACACACACTAGTAAACAAAATCTAGGAAGCAATCACCAAGCAAACAATACCTCCTAATTTTGAAGCCACTAGTTGGTGATGAAATCGAACATCGCAACAATGAGACGAGAAGGGGTGGGGCTAAGTTGGAAAAGTTATGATGACGACCTGCTTAATGGACTTACACCCTGGTGCAAGCTCCCACACATAACCATGGGTATACTCTCCAAGGAGCCCGAGTGAGTTTGATCAACGTCAATTCCAGGTACCGTGAAGACTTTCCCCTCCACAGTCACCTTGGGTAAGAACCTAGAGAGATAGGCCACTAAGGTCACCACCAACAACAGTAAATCCTGGGGGAACAGTCGTCAGTCCAATCCACACGCAAGGGCAGGGTATCTAGCCCGAAATCAACTCAAAAGGCTTCCACTCATCATTGTGGGTATACCTCTGAGTGATCCCCATAATACGTGCAATCTCTACACTAATGTCAACAAAGCAGGGTGAGTAACTCTACCAACACCAATGCGACCTAGTGCTTCACCCTTGTGTTAGAAGGGCTTCCCAGGACAATATGTTGCAAATGGAATTTAACACTCCCTAACTCAAGATGCTATTGTGTGTTTTGAGCTTTTGGAGAGTGTATCTCTCTTCCTACTCCAAAGCACTAACCTAGCTAAATATTGGTGTAAAAGAGCCCTAGAAAAGAGTTACTAGATAAGTTTTAAGATTACGCAATGTTTTTAAGAGATGTTGTTTACTCAAAGGTAACGGAAGTGAAACTCATGTTGTATGACTCTGACCCAAATAATGCAAGGATGATAATGAAATATAACACTTTTCATTCAATGAATCCTATTTATGGGAGAGAGAGAAAAATTTCCAAATCAACCCTGTATTACAACGCAATGCACAATTTCCTTTCAAATGTCAATGCAAACATTCATTTATCAAAGAACAATCTCTATGTGTCTTTTTCAAATACTTCAACAAACTCTAAAATTTGATTTTTCAATGTTTTCTAAAATACAAAAACAATGTTTTTGAAATAAAAGCTTATTGTTCACTTTCCAAAAAGAATTCTCATGATATCAATGAGAAAGCATAAAATCAAATCATAAAGAATCAAGAAATAACAACCCAATCAACTCTTTCAATGAAAGCAAAGACAAAGAGAAAACCAAAAAATCTTCTTAAATGCAAAGGGAAAAATGACTTTTCAAACCATAAGCAAATGAGAAAAACCAAGTACTTAACTCTCAACCAATCACTGGTTGTTAACCAATCAAACACACTCATCTCCTGAAGTCAGAGAGAATGAATTTTCCAATGAGAGACAAGAAACAAAAGTCAAGCTACAAAGGACAAGAAAAACCTTGAAACCCTAAAACTGTTTACACACGCAAACTAAAGCAAGAGCTATATCAATCAATGGTCCAGTAAACCCATAAGAGGTAAATCAACTGATCTGAGCAATTGGAAAAAAAAAACTCAATTTCAAAATTTTGAAAAAGACTGTTTGCAGGCAAGCAGTAATACACAGTGCGAGAATCTATGATTCTCGCAGGTGACCTTTTAGCAAGGTGAGAGGTTCTCGCACTGAAACCTATGTGCAGGGTGCGAACCCTCTCAATTCTCGCAGGCTGCAATGAAACGCAGTGCGAGAACTCCTGAACATAACCAAAATTTTGAGAATTAAAGAAAAATTGACAAAGACTTCTGGACCCAGAAGGTCTATCAGGATATCCTGAAGACTCAGAGACTGACAAGACAGGAGAAAAATGAAACTAGAGCAAATTGCCACAGAAAAATGCAAAAGACCATAAAGAAAAAGGGAATGTTCCCCAGTGGAGTCGCCAATTTTGTTATTGGATAAATCCATAAGTACAGACACAAACCGATCTCCCTAGATCCACCTGGATCTAGAACAAAGCAAGATAGAATAATACTCTTTCCCTAGATTTCAACTATTGAATGAACTAGGAGGCAAGAATCATGAACATACCTTATGATCGCTTCCTTGGGTCTATGTTGTTCCAGCTTCGCTCCAATGCTCTTGTGTCGTCAAGACCACAATGATACAAACCAATCGAAGTGAAGACAACTCAATATATTCAATAGTTAATCTATGTATATGATCAAGGAGTTATACAATAAAGTGACATTTGCTTTATGGGAAAGGGACATATTATTGTATTATATTGATGGAAAGCAAAGATTACAACCTGAGCCTTGATGTTGCAAACCTCCTTTCGATGACCCTTAGCTCTGACACACACACTTTCTCACTTGTATGAAGAATATCAACCACTTTTTATAACCTTGTTGGAGTTCTTAGCTGTTGTAGCATCAGTCCTTCACACAATCTTTCACTAATTCTCCAATAAATCTCTTGCTAGTTTGATTCTAACCTTTTCCATGAGAATCCCCTCAATATATAAGAGAGAATGAATTAGTTACTTGGATAGGAATGATCCCAAAATATCAGGAAAGCCAGTACTTAGATAACCATTCGAATGCCATCTCATCCTTCTAGAAGATTCCCTTCTAGAAGGTTCAAGAATACATCTTTTTCCCTTCTTTATAAAGAGTTTGCACCCTAACAGTTAGGCACAGTGCAAACTTCTCGCACCCTGGCTTAAGGTAGCCTGCGAGAATCATGCATTCTCGCAGGCAAATGTATTGGCAGCCTGTGAAACTTCCTCAAAACTGTGATTTCTGGAAAGAGATAAAGGTAACTTTTCTCAGGATGAAGTTCTAATGAAGAGCCTGAGTACACCATCATCAATACATCATCATGACGACCAAAATTATGGATAACATGCGCACTGTCCTATCTGCATCTAGTCTCAACAGCCTCATAATCACACATGATCTCCAACCTCAAAACATAAATTGTCATACATACATGTGTGTGTGTGTGTGTGTAACTCAGTACTGCACACTTTCCAGGTCATTACCGCACACTAACCAAGTGCGTGCAACACATAAAATGTGTGCACCCTGTCTTTGTTAACACTTATCCGTGCACTACTTTGATGCATGTAACACCAAAACTAGGTGTCCTTGGCTTACCCACCTAAATGTACATTACATTTACACTAGGAAACCATCGGCTCACCAGCCTATATGCACAATTGCAAAGGGTTCCAAATCAGGGACACTACATATTTGTTGTGATGAACTGTTCCAATGGAATATCCATGGTAGTTTACATATAATTGGAGGTCATCTAAAATTGATGTCTTCTTTTGATTTATAATTTTTATATATATGTAGTACAGATGGATTAATTTTGGTGTAAAGAAAATCCTGAGAACTCGTTCTAATATAGCTCTTCTCTTCTTTTGGTATGAATGATAAGTGAAATGGTTTGAAAATTGTTTCAATCTGAATTCTTGGTACCTATATGTTAAATGGATAGAGTTCATGGAGGTAGCTTCTAGATGTGGGCACCTCTGATCTTATTCCCTGATTTTATTATTTATCTCTGAAAACTGGGGAAGAGGCATTTGAAACTAGGGAAAAGGTAATAGAGACTTATACATCAAGAAAAATTAAGTACATAGTATTCTATTATAATAGATATATTAAAAATCATATTGTTGAACCGAATTATTTGACATGGATGATAACTCCAACGTAACCTTCGACAATAGAGTTGCATGCAACATGTGGATTGATTGTCACCTTATTGCATTTCCAAGTTGAACCATTCTGCAGTTCAGTGAAATATATATATATATATATATATATATATATATATATAGTTTAGTTTTTACTTTTTTATTAGAAGGGGTTGTTTGTTAGGGACCTTACCTCACTAACCCCTCATGTAGATAGAATAATATATTTTCCATGTAATAAAGGTCTATATTAGTAAATAATTTCTAGTTAATAATGTGAATAGGTCTAATGTAAAAAGACATAATATAAGCTTTCGCTTCTAGAAAGATCTTCCTCTAGATTGTTCTTTTGAAGACATATTTAGTATAAATAGGAGTAGAAGGCATGAGAAATACTTGTCTTGAGAATTATTGTAATAGAGCGTTGCTTTGTTGGAGGTTTCCCCCTCGAAGAAGCAAGTGAACATTGTTTTCTATCAATAAAGGTATCATTTTTGGTCTTGTGGTTCTCTACATTTTGTTGTTTCATTGGTATTTTATACAGTATTTTTGTTTTCTATTTAATATAATAGATATGGTACCTAACAAGTGGTATCAGAGAATTTTCCTTTGCAGAAATTATGGGAATTAGGCCTAGTTATCTTGGCACCTCTATAGATCAACTAATCGGTTTCTTGGATACTATAGTTCCATCCAGAACAACACTCGTGAAGATACTCTCTAGTACCTGGGTATTTTCTAGCTTCCTTAGTTGGCACCCTGAGATCT